>JAINUG010000067.1:48067-60567 GCA_029706075.1 Aldrovandia affinis | reverse complement strand
CGAATGGTACTGGGGAGACATCTCAAGGTAAGTGGAGCCTGCCACCGCCTCCTCCTCCGTTTCCCCCTCTCTCTCCGTCTCTCTCTCTTGGTTTCTCTTTCTGTTGCTCTCTCTCTCGCTCCCGGTCTCTCTCTCTCTCTCTCTCTCTCTCTCTCTCTCTCTCTCTCTCTCTCTCTCTCTCTCTCTCTCTCTCTCTCTTCTCTCTCTCTCTCTCTCTCTCTCTCTCTCTCTCTCTCTCTCTCTCTCTCTCTCTCTCTCTCTCTCTCTCTCTCTCTCTCTCTCTCTCTCTCTCTCTCTCTCTCTCTCTCTCTCTCTCCCCCTCTCCCCCTCTCCCCCTCTCCCCCTCTCCCCTCTCTCTGTCTGCATCTGTCACAGCTGCTGGCTGGCTGTGGGGGTTGGGTTTGGGTTGGGGGTTGGGGGGAGTCGTGTGGCAGACTGGATGGCCAGCACAGTGGTGTGCGGATGAATCTGCGTATCTCCTCAGCCATGAGTAATGTGCCACCAGAAAAATGGGGGGTCGGGTGGGGGCCGTGTTATTAGGGTGTTCCTGCCAGAGTGGTGTCAGCCCACACAGAGGGTCCTAAATGAAGACTAATGCCTCACACAGGGGACGCAGGCTAGCAGGGGCTCGCGTTACCGTGGCAAACAATTTTCTCTCGAGCGCATTAATGTAGAAGACCTGCGTTTAGTGGCGACAAGGGTCAGCGAGCGGATGTGGGCTACACGAAAATAGCAGTGACTGACTCATTTTATGCAAAATGATATTATATAAAGTCCCCATTGGTCCTGTGCTTGTACGCTCGGTTAACAAACGCGCGCGGGAACTTTCAATTTCACCTTTAATTGAATGAACACCGTTTACATATCATTTATTTGTAAAGTGCGGATGTTACTTAAAGCCTACTTTCACTTTGGGAAGCGAAATTTGCATTTGTGTGTTTGCGAACGCTTGTGTGTTTGTGAACGTCGGTGTGCGCGAATCTGACCGTCCGATGTTGGGTCTCGCAGGGAGGAGGTTAACGAAAAGCTGAGAGACACAGCAGACGGTACGTTCCTGGTCCGCGACGCCTCCACCAAAATGCACGGAGACTACACGCTCACTCTGAGGTAGGCCTCGTCCTCCTTCGCCCTCAGTAATGGCTCCCTCAGCGGTTAATCGCACTGCGTTTATTTCCAAGTTTTTTTTTTAAAAGGAACCTTTTGTTTGAGCTTTCGTCCTTCTCGGTCTTTACAGGAAAGGAGGAAACAACAAACTGATCAAAATCTTCCACCGGGATGGGAAGTATGGTTTCTCCGACCCGCTCACCTTCAGCTCTGTGGTGGAGCTCATCAATCACTACAGGCACGAGTCCCTGGCCCAGTACAACCCCAAACTAGATGTGAAGCTGCAGTACCCGGTGTCGAAGCACCAGCAGGTAAAGACGCGCGCCTTCCGTGCGACCGCGAAGCTTGCTGATCGATAGCTCCTCGTGCCATCGGCAGCAATGATTCTCCAGCCATTTTTAATGCGGTTCTTAAAGGTTCTTTAATGTGACGTTTACCCCCTCAGGACCAGGTGGTGAAAGAGGACAACATCGAAGCGGTCGGGAAGAAGCTCCACGAGTACCACCTGCAGTACCAGGAGAAGAACAAGGAGTACGACAGGCTCTACGAGGAGTACACCAGGACCTCACAGGTACGTCTCCGGCCCGGGACAATCGTGTTCCGTTAAGTCGGGCCTGCTGGGCTTGTACGGGTTAGTCCCGCAGCGTGATGTTAATCGTGATGTTAATTCTGCTTCCCCCTTCAGGAGATCCAAATGAAGAGGACGGCCATCGAGGCCTTCAACGAAACGATTAAGATCTTCGAAGAGCAGTGCCAAACGCAAGAGCGGTACAGCAAGGAGTACATCGAGAAGTTCAGGAGGGAGGGCAACGAGAAGGAGATCCAGAGGTAAGCGCGCCTCGCCCGGCAAGCCCCGCGCATCGTTACGAAACCGTCACAGAGCGGGGGAAAAAAACCAAAACGACCTTAAATACGAATAACTGACACTTTGCTGTCCGGCCCTGCCCCTCTCCCCAGGATCATGGTGAACTATGAGAAGCTGAAGTCGCGCATCAGCGAGATTGTGGACAGCAAGCGGCGTCTGGAGGAGGACCTGAAGAAGCAGGCGGCCGACTACCGGGAGATCGACAAGCGGATGAACAGCATCAAGCCAGACCTCATCCAGCTCCGCAAGACCAGAGACCAATATCTCATGTGAGCGCCTCACCCGCCCCCCCCGTCCCATAATTCCCTCTCTGGGCTCGTCACTGGAGGATAAGCCTTAGTGAGTCTCTGAATGGCGTCTAAGTCTCTCTCTTGACCCCGTGTCGCAGGTGGTTGACCCAGAAGGGAGTCCGGCAGAAGAAGCTGAACGAGTGGCTGGGGATCAAGAACGAGAACACGGAAGAGTAAGTGTCTCTCTCACCTGGACTCACCCCCTCCCCCTCTCTCTCCCTCACCTGCTTAAAACACTGTGGTTTTTCATCGACTCCCTCTCCATCTCTTTCTCTCTCGCTCCCACACACGGTTAAAGTGCTTTAGACTCACCCACTCTCTCTCTCACCTGGTTAAAGCTGTGTGGTCTCACCCGCTCCTTCTCTCTCTACCCTGGTTAAGGTTGTGTGGTCTCACGCGCTCCCCCTCCCTCTCTCCCTCTCCCTCACACGGTTAAGGTGCTTTAGACTCACTCTCTCTCTCTCTCTCTCTCTCTCTCTCTCTCTCTCTCTCTCTCTCTCTCTCTCTCTCTCTCTCTCTCTCTCTCTCTCTCTCTCTCTCTCTCTCTCTCTCTCTCTCTCTCTCTCTCTCTCTCTCTCACCCTCTCTCTCTCTCTCTCTCTCTCTCTCTCTCACCTGGTTAAAGTTGTTTGGTCTCACGTGCTCCCCCCCTCTCTCTCTGCGCCCCTCACAGCCAGTACTCGATGGTGGAGGACGACGAGGATCTGCCGCACCACGATGAGCGTGCCTGGAAACTGGGCAACATCAACCGCACCCAGGCCGAGTCCCTGCTGCGGGGCAAGAGGGACGGGACATTCCTGGTGCGCGACAGCAGCAAGGCGGGCTGCTACGCCTGCAGCGTCAGGTATGTACCCTTTTGAAATGTGTTTTTATTGGGGTAGGAAAAGGAGGACACGATGCGTACTGTGACATTTTCAGTCGCGAGGTTTATATTTCGCCGTTTGGGTCTTGCCGCCTGCCGACTGGGAAGCTTCACACTTGCCTGCCTGGTTTTCTGCAATTTATTTGATTGTAAATTGTGAGAAATCAGTAGTCTGACCCGTCTCTCCTCTCCTCCTCTCCACAGTGTGGATGGTGAGGTGAAGCACTGCGTCATCAACAAGACGCCGACGGGCTACGGATTCGCCGAGCCCTACAACCTGTACGGCTCGCTGAAAGAACTGGTCCTGCACTACCAGCATACGTCACTTGTACAGCACAATGACTCTTTGAATGTCACGCTAGCGTACCCAGTCTATGGGCACCAGAGGCGATGAGACCCTCGTGAAAAAGACGAGAGGGAGAAAAACAAACATAAAAATGAACCTGGGACTCGCTACTACGGGAGACGGAGAGGGCCTCGTCTGGACATGGGAGCGCCTTGTTTGGGCTCGACGGGAAACGACATCGGGCTGCGTTTTGTATTTTCAAAGACTTTAGCAGGAGAACTTTTTAAAAAGAGAGAAAAAAACGTTTCAGCAGCAGACTGGGCTGTGTCGAGCAGTGAATGTAGTTTTCTTTCTCTTGTGCTTTTACAGGAAAAAGCACAAAAATCAATGGGAAACTGCTGAACGATCTCCCGAGTGGAGGACATAGAGGCCTTCTCTTCATGGTGCTTGTTCTTTTCAAAGCTTTACCAGCTGGAATGTCAAACGCTGATCAAATTTTATTTTTGTTTTGTACAGGTTTTTTTTTTTTTCTCTCTCTTTTCCTCCCCGTCCTCGTTTTTATTTCTCCTTCCTCTCGAGTGCGTGTGTGTCAGCGTACGTACGTACGTGTGTATGTATGTGTGTGTGTGGGTGCATGTGCGACCAAAACTCAGAAAACCTGTTCGGTGTTTGGGTGGGGGAGGGCGGGGAGGGGTGGTTGATACACTTGTGTTAATTGTTCATTAACAAAATTTGGATCAGCTGATAAATGTAGCAAGATGGCACTTTTTTTTTCCTTTTTGTTTTTACACAAAATAAGATTCTCTGGAAAAGACTTTCACTTGGAAAGACACTCGTGGCAAGATTACAGCTTTTTTCCCCTTGGAAGCATTACAGTGCAGACTTGAACTTGTTCTGAACTGCGGACAAGCAAAACTAACAGAGGCAGGTCTTGAAATGGACATGGTACATGATACTTCATATAAAATATATATACATGTATATATATATATATATATGTATATATAGGAGATCAAAACAAGGTCATTAAACTTGTAGTTCAAAACCAAAAAAGCAAAAAGTTCAGTTCATTTTCAGATTTACTGCTAATTCTGCTATGCAATTCTGTATTTCACTTATTTCCTCAAAGCGTTTTATTTTACATGTAGCTACCCATAATATAAGCTTGTTTTTATTGCTTGAAAAAGTTTTGTTTTTGTTTCATCATGTCAGTGTCCAACAGGCTATTTTAAGTGTCAAAATGCCAAGAAAAACTGGCGTCAGTTTTTAAGAGTAAAATACTTTATCGCTAAATTCTTTATCAGCAACTGGTCTGAAGTCCACTGTAAAAAGAAAAAGAAAAAAAAGAAAAATAAATAATAGTTTTATTAGTTTTTACTTCAAACTCATTTCTCTTAGGCAGAGCCTATTGAGGATTGAAAAGCTGCTTCAGTCTATAAATGGAAAATAAATATTTCAAAAGAGCCACCCTACTGTTTTTATCAAAGATTTATTCCTGAACCTTGAGCACTCTTAAGAGGGTGATGGGAGAATTCTTAGATGTAGATGAATATTGTAATCAGTTGGGCGCATGTGTAACGTATGAAGTACTCTGGTGTTCACATGCATTTAGATCCATCTCCACAGAAAAGACAGTATAATTGTTTTATTTTGTAATATATAATTTTTTCACGCAAAAGGAGAGTAAAGCAACTTGGTGTGTCGGAATGCCGCAAAATGTAATTGAAATGATCAGTTAGGAGATGAAAAATGTTACCTTACTCATTCCTAGTTCACATAGTATTTTTTCTGTATCAGAAAATTCCTTATGAGTGTTTACATGGATGGAACAATTCATGTCTCTTAGTCCTGAATTTTGATGCTAAAATCCATGCTATGCCAATAAATAGTAGTTCTGTTACTCTGGGGAAAAATAAAGTACCAAATTGAATTTAGCTGCCAACTGAATACTTGTTTCTAAATAGTACATACTTTTCACTACTGCTGTATATTCATTGAACTGATTTTGTCATTTCTTCTATCATTTTCTTTTGACTAAATCTCCAAATTTATAGCATACAGTACACCTGTAGCTCATTTAATTGATTGAGGTTAATAGTTTGGCACAGTTCAATAATTGGAAAAGGAATATTGGTGGTAAGTGATACAAAAAATAAAGTAATATATGACAGCCTGTGAAGATCTGAATTTGCCAAGCAGGCTTGCTTTTTACTTGTTGTTCTAGATATTACATCTCAGCCCTGTGCTCTGTGAAATTTGTGTGGCAAATTACAAACGTGAAAGAAAATCCCAGCATTTTCTGCTTTAGATGGACGTCGCACCAGATTATTCTTACGTTTTTTCTGGAGGAGGATGCTATTCTCACTTTTTGTTTAAAGGCCTATTTGCCTTAAAATAATTTAGATATTCTGTTTTAAATTACTTCCCTGGTCAGCGCTGTCTTGAACTTTAACCTTTTATGTTGTGTACCTCTATTAGAAACAAAAAAATAATTACTAGTACATTTTCAATTCCCATTTTCTTACTGGAAAGAAATAACATTTTGTCAAGGACATATTTAGTTCTAATCTAATTCACCTAGTTGCATCCTGTGTGCAGAGTAATTTTCCACGTACAACCGAGCCTTTTCAACAGCCTGACAGGTACAGGAAAGGGGGAGAATACGAAAGAGATCCTAGGCAAAGGCTTCTCAAATAACTCACAAAAGTGGTACCAAAATTATAACCTAATTTTTCTATTTGGTGAAAAAGGGGCTAAGCATTTGCAATCGGTGCAAACATGAATGTGAATGCGGTTTTTGTCCCTAGTGTAAACTGTGTTTACAAGCCTTTTTTTTTTTTTTTTTTCTTTTCTTTTTTTTTTCATTTGGGGGGAAGTGTATAACTTCTGAGCTTATGTTGCCCCCAGGGCTTTTCAATCATCCTAAGGCTAAAGATAAAAGCGCACATGACATTTACAGTAGTGCAATGGAATGATTAAGGGTTATATTCACGCTGTGGTATTGCACCAGTGACACACCAGTCTCGGCTGCTCGAAAAAACTGTCGCTGCTCGACATTAGGCCTGTGCAGCAACACCGGTGCAACCAGGCCAAGTTATCACAATGTATGCGTTACTTTGGCAGAGACGACTTTTTCCATTATGGCTGAGGTAATGATGGCACCCGATGCATTGGACGCCTCTAAATAAAACACGTCTAAGCAAATTATTGATGGAGCCCATAGACTAGAAGCAAAGGCAAGAAGACAAAACAAAGCATACAGTGGTTGAAGGTAACGTTACACCTGGGGAGGCGAGTATCCAAATGTACCGTTCGGGAAGTACTGGTTTGTATAGGTCCCTAGATTTGTGACCCTTGTGGTCTTGTTTGTTTCATTTCTTTTTTTTCTTTTCTTCAATGTGTTGTCTTTGGATCCTCAGTCACTGTTCCTGTGAATACCAGCACTATTTTGAGGCTTTGATTCTTCAACAACCAACCAACCAAAATGACAGATGAAAGATCAGGACATCAGGACTGTGTAGCTACCCTGAGATGAAGACTGTCACAGATGTGTTAAGATCAAGATTTAATCAGTGTTCCCCTGTTTTAAAACTGCTTCAAACCTGTATTGGGCTTTGTTAAAAGAAAATAAAGTTGTTTTTTTGCGACAGGAGACTTCATGCTTTTTTTTTTTTCTTTTTCCCCCTCCTATTTTTATAACCTAAGTACGTGGTTGAATGTGGTTGAAAGCCATGATGTGAAAAGCCCTTTCATTTGAGCAGAAATGTCAGACCCACAGTGAACGGGCAGTGGAAAGGGCCTTGGCTGTTACGTGAGTCTGTTGCACTTTGTTTACAGTTGGGGTGTCTTTTGAGGTAATGCAAATTCAGTGGTACGGCATGCCGGCATTCTATTGATGTCATCAGTGAAAAAGGAACACAAGGTGTGCTAATACAGAGTGCAGGCTTTTTCCACTTCCTCAATTTGAATGTCTTAAACTAGTAATAATTTTATCCATCCATCCATCCATCCATTGTCTAAGCCGCTTATTCCTAGTCAGGGTCGCGGGGGGGGTGCTGGAGCCTATCCCAGCATGCGTTCCGGGCGAGAGGCAGGAATACACCCTGGACAGGTCGCCAATCCATCACAGGGCACACACACCATTCACTCACACACTCATACCTACGGGCAATTTAGACTCTCCAATTAGCCTAACGTGCATGTCTTTGGACTGTGGGAGGAAACCGGAGTACCCGGAGGAAACCCACGCGGACACGGGAGAACATGCAAACTCCGCACAGAAAGGCCCCCGGCCTGGATTCGAACCCGAGACCTTCTTGCTGTGAGGCGACAGTGCTATCCACTGCACCACCGTGCCGCCCCTAATAATTTTATCAGTACAGTTTATTATTATTGCAGATTTTTTTCATTGCTCATCATTTTGCATGACATTTCTCATTTTCCTCCAACTAAAAGGTACTTACTAACAAGACATTTTATAAATGCAATCTAGAGTAAACCCAACTAAATGTATCATTTTACTACTGTGCCCTTGTGTTTGTTTTGTGCTCTAATGACCAATGCCATAGACAACATTCATTTCAACGGGTGAGAAAATATATTCATTTTGCTACAGTGGATGGTTATATGTTAGGAGCATAAACAACATTGTTCCAGTTTTCTTTTGCACATTTCAAATTGGATGTGTGAATGGAAACCGAACACGAGAGCTATGCCGATTATGCACTGTAAAAAGGCAGTGGAAACCTTCCACAGAATCGGCTGTGTCGAATGTTGGTCCCTGCCTGTGCATTGGATATCTAAACAATGCTGTTTGACACAGGGAGGATACAGAAATGTGTTGTGCAGAACAAAGAACTCCTCTGGCATGTCAGCCATGACCGAATGTAAAGAATGAGACCTTGTTCTGGCTTACATAACGTTTTCCCAGCTCTTTGTGGCAGGTTCACTGCAGGTTATTTCCATACCAGGAGACTTGATTGATCAGCTGCAGAAAGACATTATTTGGACAATGCGAAGAGAGTGTAAATATAGACCGAATTCCCCCTGTGGTGCTTCTGACAATATATTTGTCTTGTCAGTGTCCGCGTGCTGCATGTTGTTAAGTGCATAACACAAATAACAATATTAGTGTTGATTAATGTTATTTAATGAGATTGTCTCCTCGTTTGTGTCTTAGCATCTCAGCCAAATTTTGCTTTCGTTTCATTCTGTCTGGCTGCTTGTACAGCTTGTTCTGATGCCTCTGACGCTGTACGAGGCGTCAGAGGGAAATGGAAAATGGAAACCGCAACGCATTTGGCCTGACCCACCTCTGATCTGCTCAAACTGGCTGAAACCTGATCTGAGTGAACTCTATATATGGATTCGGTAAGATAATGTTGGTGGTTAAGGTGTTCAGGGTTGTGCTTGAGTACAGTTTTGTTCAGCACATTTTATTTTCAGATGGTAAACCATGATTTTCTCATTTCTCAGTATTGCCAAGTTATACTTCAGCACATAATCTGTAAATGATATATAACAATGTTATATAATTGTTCCATTCAAATTGAATGTCTTTTATAGAAAGCATAGCAAATGAACAGACAAGACCTGCAAAAAAAAAAGTAATATGCTCAAGTTTGAGCAAGCTTAAATTTTGAGTGATGTTTAGTACGAGATGATTGTATCACAATGACATGAATGCCTTCAAGAGGAGATAGAAATGTAAAAATCTGAGAGGAAACCTGACAATCAGATGGGACAGAAACAATCATCATTTGTATAGAACTAACTGGAGGGAAGATGGGAAGCAATCCGAGAATCCAAAGGGTGATAAAAAAAAAAATTGGACCCAAAATAGAACCTTGGGGTAAGTGATCAAGACGTTATTAGAGTCAAGCTTGAGCAATGCCAGAATTCCCTAATCAACAGTAGAAAGAATTGAGCGATCTATATAGTCTTCTAAGGTATCCAAGATTTTTGGGTGCATTGTTATAACATTCTGTTTAGGTTTGTGTGATCTACCAAACCTTGTGAGAGTAGTCGATCTGGTCTGCTATAAAGTCTATAGCTTCGCTCACCAGCGGTGTCATAAGACCTCGTTTTTTCAGCTAACCTATTATAGGTATAGTGACAACCCAGTACTTAACTGACATAAGATTTCACAGACCGCCCCTGAGGTGCGTTGATTGCCTGGTGTGCGCTGGCTGAGCAGGCAAAACACCCCCTACTTTGGATTGCTCAGTCTTTTGCGCATACATTATCTGTTGTTGTGTTTCAAACATGGTTGTCACCAGATGTGTTGTCAGGGCTGACGCATGACTGATACTGGCCAAACTGAAAAGAATAAAGCCTCTCTCTGTGGGTAATTGTGCAGGTCAATGAACCAGCCAATTGGGATGGAGCACCTATCATCCATCTCACTATATTCTACAGGCCTGCATTCAATCCTCAGTGTTAGAACCGTGTATGGGTATCCAGAATGAAACGTTCCATTATGGAGCATTTAGTGCAACTACCAAAACTATCCATCACAAGAAACAGTACACTCCTGGTAATTCCAATTCAAGGGCAAATTAACAATAAAGGCTGTGTACTGTTAGCAGCTACCTCCTTTTTTTGTGAACTCACAATTGTAGATAATAATAATAATATAATAATTATAGATGAAAATAAAAAATGGTTTTACTTGGAATAGTTTATGATCTCCATTCTCAAATAATTTTTGAAGATTTTAAGGGGGCAATGGGAGTCTGCCATTTTTAACTGCTAGCTAGCCTTAGATGTCCACTGCTGATAATCATTTCCTATCTCTGTTTAGTTGCCATATGGCTCTGATAAGTATAAGGACATCGAGGGGTTTCATTGTATTATTTTAGAGTTACGGCCTTGTGAGCAGACATGCTGTTGTTTGGCTGCTGGCTGACAATTGATAGCAAACTCTCGTTTGGATTAGGATATTTCAGTGTTGTATTTATATTGTATGTATATGTGAAGAACTATTGACCATGAATATGTCCTAATTCTGAAGGACTGAAAGCACTGTACACTTTATACATTCTTATAAATTCAGCTGTATTTTGCTATATATCGGAAAATAAGTCACTCTCACTTGAGTTTTTGGCTTTGTCAACTCTTGCAGTCACTTTTGTGAAGAAGTTCTGGAATATAGAATATGTCTGATGTATAGTACCGTAATAGCCAAGAATCTGGAGACATCATACTAATAACTCAACAAAATAAGTTAGATTGTAGAGAGTGCGGCTCATAATATTTGTTGAACTGTAATAGATTAACCTTTTACAGGCAACCATCTGGCCAACAGCTGTGCAGGCTTCCTCATATAAAATTTGGCTCACCTTTTAAAAAGTGCATCTAGGTGGATTTGATCTAGTTTTCCTGCCAAACATGCATTCTCCCTTACATAAATAATACGCAGAGTGATTTATATACTTGAACCAAGCATGAATTTGAGCAGTTAAAAATAGCGACATGCAAAGGTTGTTTCTGCAGCAGTAACGCAAACTAGTAACATCATTTTTGACTATTTCAGGGTATATGCAGTTTTACAACAACAGGTTTCTTCAATATTATGAAAAAAACAGGGTCACAACATAATGAAATATCACACAACATTTATTTGGTAATATAATCAAATTGATCACACTATGCTATAGATTATACCATTAGATACTGTATATTGTATGAAATCAGTTATAGTTAGGCACATGAATAGCTTAGAGCTTGTAATTTGCTCATCCAAACCACCATCCCGAATAGTCAGTGGTTTCACGTTGTCTTTTTCTTTTTTTTTTTTTTTTTCAAGTCCAGAATGATGTGAAATAACATGACCCTTCTGTTTTTGACCTGTCACTCCAGTTGTGTAGGAAGAATGCTTTTGGGGGAGGTCCTGGTTCATCACTGCTATTCATCAGCCAGGTGTTGATGGATGTGTCACAGGGTCAATAGACAGTTCTGGTGTAAGTGAGAATACTTCAGGTCACAAGGACAAAAAAAGAGAAAAGAAATACCACCATTACCACGGTAACTAAATACAAAGGGTGGTCCACGCCAGAGGAGCCATATCTTGTCCACACCTAACAGGTGCGACTTATTTAAATCGTTATGTACATCACAAGTAATGCCCTTTGGCGTTGATTTTTGTTTCAATGCAGACCTTTTTCATATTCTTACCCTAGGTAAGCGCTGTCTTTGATCAATTTATTACATTATACAGTATGTAAAGAACTTTAAACATTTTCACTGAGCAGGGACTTTTTGCATAGCAATTGACACAGCTTATGGCTACAACCTAGCAAGGCTAGTACCCAGCTAGCAAGCATACAGTGGGCTACCGGCACTACAGCAGTCTGTCAACCTTTTTTTTTGTATTCTTACAGGTTATGGTCTTTGATCAATTTATTACATTATACAGTATGTAAAGAACTTTAAACATTTTCACTGAGCAGGGACTTTAAAAAAGCTTGCATAGCAATTGACACAGCTTATGGCTACAACCATAGCAAGAAGCTAGTACCCAGCTAGCAAGCATAAAGTGGGCAACTACCAGCACTACAGCAGTCTGTTATCTGACAGTCGAGGCGAGGCATTCGAGATGAGGATCAGCTGTTAAGAGAATACTAAATAGTTGGTGAATGGTCCTGCCGTTAGCAGACTGCTGCAGTGCTGATTTTCTAAACGCTGGTGTTCACAACTGTTGTCGGTGGCGACGCTTGCAAAGAGACCAAAGTTGAAGAAATACTTATTTAAGGAAATTTATTTGAATCAATTATTATTTTATCAGTTGTGATCCCACTCATTTATACCTACACTACCTCCTAGACATATGTTCTTTGCTTCTCATCAACCTTGAAGATATACAATATATGTACATTAAAAAAAAGTGTTTGTATATAGCTAAGCTAAGCATACACAAACCATCAGAGACAACAAAATATGCAAACTCCAAATACCTATTTAGGCCTGTACTGTAATATAACCTGTCTTTCAAAATAAATGTAGAGTGCTAAGCACTCCACTGATTCCTGGTAATGTGCTCACACATCACTACTCAATCCCCATTTGCTTCTACAGCTCCTGCCATTGTTAGAAA
>JAINUG010000067.1:35567-45567 GCA_029706075.1 Aldrovandia affinis | reverse complement strand
GGCCTTTGTATCAGATGGCTGCAGAGAGAGCCCTGCCTGCCTTTATTACACCGCACTCCTCATGTGGAGCACAGCTTTCAGGATGTTTCCTGCGAACATTATGTCCTTATTAAATGTGCCTGAGATGGAGAGCCAGGCAATCTACCGCAGTCTGAGGGAGCCGAAGCCCCAGGGCGGAGGCCAAGAGAAGGACTGATATGAGTTTGACAGAGTAAAACCCTCACAAATCTCAATGCACACTTCATCGCAGGATTTAATAAATCCGGTGCTGACGTGCCTGCCTGATGTGGATGTGTCATCGCGTCTGAGACTTGCATCTGGAGGCCAGCTTCAGAACCCGACACCCGAGAGACGCTGATTACAGATTCTGTTTTACTGGAACTCATTCATCAAGGAAAAAACCCTTCGGATTTATTTGTAGGATTTTTCAGGATGCACTGTGTGCACTGTGTAAACTAATGTTTCATTTGTCATTTGTGTGAATGATACAACATATTGACCTTGCAACCCGGTGGGGGGACCCTCAAACGGCCCTGGCCCACCGGTACTGACACCCCTCAAAGGACACTCGTGGTACTGCACCCGTTTAAAGGATCCATCATTTGCTCAACTACTCTATTTTGCCTGTAATATTTCCTGTACCTGTATATACTGAACCAGTGGTTCTCAACCCTCTCCACCGGTCAGTCCATGTGTTTGTTCAATACCACCACCAGCACACCTTAACTACTTAATGAGCATTGATTAATTGAATCAGGTGTGCTGGTGGTGGAATTGAACAAATATGTGGAACGGCTGGGGGTTCACAATGAGAAGGTTGGGAGTCCCTGCAGTAAACCCATGATGAAAATTTTAGAAGGTAAGCGAAAGGAATGCTTGGGTTTTTGGGAAAGTGTTCCCTACTAGACCTCATGCTGGGGGCAAGTGCTGGGCTCATTTGGATCCCCTAAAATTGTTTCCATGGGTGTATGAACCCTGAGATGGCATGTAACGTCACAGCACTAATCACAAAGGTGAAAAATGTGGAGATCATTTTGATGGTGCGCAAAGTGTCAGATCCAAATGTCACAAAAGAAAAAGAAAAAAACGGGAAGGGAAGCTGCCAAAGAGAATTCAGCGTGCCGAGAAGAGGCTACACCTTCGGTGAGACCGACCAATACACATTCGTCCCTGATTGTGGCGCTCTCCTTCCGAAGCAGAAAAGAAAAGAACTTGGCTGCAAATCTCGGTCCCTACACTCATCTGAATTCCGTCTACACACCTGTTTTAAGCTCAATTAATCATCGAAAATCCATTAACGCATAACAGCATTCATCAATATGTAAATTTTCCTCCTCGAGCGTAAGACTAATTTCATATGGAATAATCCCAAATCAAGCTTTAGGGCTCAGGCTTTAATGCTGGTAAATATAATATAGTAGGACAAGTATGAACACAAGCGCCTCAAACCTCTTCTATCACACTATGATTAGATCTGACAGATTTCAAAATAATATTTACTGCATTAATACATTATTCAGGACTATAGTTTTTTAAAAAATGTCTCACAGGGTTTGAAAAAGTCATGAGGGAAGTGAAAACGTGTTCTGTCCAAGTTATTTACAAATAGCATGTTGGTTTTATAAACCAGGCCATGACTGGAGTGGTATAACTTGAATCTTATATTTTCAGGAAATAAAAAACATACATATTTGAATACTGTACATGATTGTGAGTTTGTTTCTTATAACTCACTGCAGAAATTACTAGCAGAAAGACGCAAAGTGGTGGTTTGGGTTATGAAGTTATAAAAAAAAAAGAAAGATGGAATAGACTTTGGATAAGAATATGATATTTCCGAAAATCACAGGAAGTGGGAATAAAAAAAAGACAGGTGGGCAAAAAAATTGAAGAAAAGGAAGGAGGGGTTGAAGAATGACTCATTTGTTTCAGTATATGGATGTGCCTCTTCACTAGCATAGTCAGGGCAAGGGGAATTTGGGTTTAAACCCCCCTGAAATGTTTTATGACAGTTTGAAAATGGACATATTGGAGTACAGCTCAGAGCCAGTCATATGTCATCTGTATAAAATAACACTGTCGTTATCAACGTATTGATTGGGTAAGGCTGGTTGATGGTACAATGAATATTTAATAATCAAATTCTGATTAAGTCATTCACGCAACACTCCCCCCACCCCCACCAGTCAACAATTTGTTAACGGAAAAATGTAAATATTGGTAGGTATTCCCTGTAGCCTACATTAAAGGGCTATAATATGTTTATAATCTATTGTATCCCCCTCAGCGACCTTTCCAATACATTGCATTCCAAAGTTCAAGATGTTGCAAAGTTCAGTAGGACACAACAATGCATTATTTGGGAGCAAGGCCCTTGCCAATTGCCTGAGTGGTAGCAGCCATATTGAATGCTGTGTGCTCATGCAAAACAGCACTGGCAGATGATATGGGTCCTGGTGGCCTTTTGTAATAGTAGCAGTAATAATGGTAAGGGATTGCATGTATAGCGCATTTCATGATTTCAAAGCGCTTTACAGTGAAGAGGAAGAAGCTCACCTGAACCACCAGTCCTTACCTGGGTAATGCATGACAGCCATTTTGCTTCACAATGCTCACTGCACATCAGCTGAGCTGGAGGGGGAGGGAATCATTAAGCCAATGAATTATACTGGGGGGTGATTAGGTGGCCAGATAGAGAGCCTGGCCAGGACACCGGGGGAACCCCCTGGATCAACCCACCCACCCCACTCCGGGGGAAAAACAATTACCCCGGCTAAATTCCCCCAGAGTAAAATCCCCAGGGTACTCCAGAACCCTGCATGTACTGTAAGTAATGTGCATTAGGCATAGCTACTGGCTTATTAGACCTGTAAAATACTGCCGAAAGAACAATAATTGTCTACTGTGTAGTGAATGTTAAAATAATTACCTATACCGACTTACGTTCATGGCTGAGGCTACAATACTTGTGTCTTGGTGTTATGGACACTGCCATGTTCTATTCGTAGATACAAACACAGCCGGTGGCTGGGAGTATCGTGATAAAGCGGCTTGGCTCTTCGTACTGCACTATTTTAGATTTTAGGAGCTATATCTTGTCTCAGCCCGTCAGCTTATATAATGTATTGTATTGCAAAATTATTAATATCACAGTTGTCAATTGATCTTGTATATGTTTTGACCCATGTCCGTGCTGATAATGTGTTTATATTTCCAATATAATGTGATAAGAAAGATTATAGGATTGCCACATGATGCTTAAAAATGTTGAAAGTGTTTAGATATTGAGAAGAAAATGTGCTGTTGACTTTTTATGCCCCATGATACAGGTTCCAATAAGGGAGTTTGCTGATTATATGAGAAACATGCACAATTTTGTATAACAATTGATAACTGCCTCCTCTTTACAACATGAACAACCTAAACTAAGCTAAAACATCGAACATGGTATGGCTAATATTTGCCTACTCATATAGATTTGCTTGGCTACGGTAGGAACGTCTAGTTGCATTTGAATCCTCTTGGAATACAGAGCAACACTGCAACATAAAAATAAAACAAAAAAGGAACAATGTCCCAAACAGTTTAAAAACACATAAACCAAAGGTATCTTTAATGATCTATTGTCTAATGTCTGCAGTGCACTGATAATAGTCCTGACTGGCTGAAATCACATCTGTTCCACGTTGACTGTTTCCAATGACTTTTTTACTGTTATGAAAATCGACGCACCCGCAAGAGAAATTCCTAATGGACCCACAGAATGCACGTCCTTTAATGCATTTTAGATATTTAGAATTTTGAAGTTGATGACACTCACTGACAGTAGGAAAATTGTAAACAATTAAATTGCGGATATACTGTGATAGTCCTCTCAGCTGTGCACCGCATGCCAAAATGCAAAAATAATTCTCAATAACGCCAACCCACCAGCTGTGAATATGCACTGTTAATTATCAGGTGAGATTCAATCAAGTCAATCAACCTGGTCGGGGGGCCTACAGAAAAATGTGTTCGTTAAGTGCAAAATATGTTTTTTTATTATTTCATTTGTTGGTTCACAGACATCAATCATACTTTTATGGAGCTGGCCACTGGGGCTGCAGCACTCAGGGTGAGGTTAAAGCACTGTATTGAATTTGAAAGCTAGAGAACTAGAGACAGGGGAGTCTGCATTTAGGGCTAAAATAAAATGTAAAAAAAGAATATAAAGGCAGCTCAACTGTATTCTTTTCATGCATACATTTGCCTTTTACTGCATCTTTTACTCAACCTACACCCAAAGATTTATTGATGGACAGATCAGGAAATGGAGCCGTATGTAAACACAAACAAGAAGGTCAATCCTATGTCATGAACAGTAAGCGAAACAAATCATCTGTTGCTGAAGGATTTATTTGTTTATATCTATTTATTTTTATATTTGTTTTTACCTTTGATGGAAAGCATGCATGGCTGAGATGTACATACGTGGTTAGATGGAAATCTTTTGATTTGTTGTGCAAATTTATCGGTTTATGATTTTTTTTCCATTGAAGAAAAAAAAGAAAAAAAAGATTGACAACATAAGTGGACAACACATGGAAAAGGCTGTGGTGCAATTTATAGGGCAGTTTGGCTTAAAAAGGATTTGCTTCAAAATGCAGTTATATTGACATAATTGCCAACAATGCTGATAACTGCTCCGTGCAAGTGAAGCAGAGGATGTAATGCCCCTGTGGCTATCTGTCTGTATAACAGTCTATCAGACAGATTCAGACAAGCAATAGTGAAAAGATTGCCTATGGAACCAGAAATAACTTATTTGATTCCAAGGTTGCTATGACAACTGAGGTATGAATGCTACCAAGTTTCAGCTAAGCTTTCATATGTTTTCTCACATTTTCTTTCATGGATGTCTTGACATAATTACTTCTCTCTGTAGACAATTTTCTACTATATACAATAATTAATATGGTGGATAGCAAACAACGAATTGGGCTCTTATGTAACTGGAGCATATTTGAGGATCAAGGTTTGTTGGACAGTTGACCATGTTGTTGAGCAACCTAGGAAATATGCTCCTAGAGCAACAGAAGGACACAAACATTACATTTGAGTACGTGTAATGAGTTATATGGATATGAGTTATAAGAGGTATCATAAATAAACATAACTACAAAATATTTGATGTACAGTAGAATCTTTATGAACATGGTCCCAGGAAATGCTTTGATTATGTAAAGATTTTTCTCTCATTTTGCCTTGAGTTGACACTGTGCCTGCTGTCAATATTGAAACTCTCCTACAGTGCAGTGAAACATGACAGATATGACAGTAGTTTCATCATCTGAGAATACACATGACTGTGTTTGGAGTATGCTGTGATTATAGGTTATCCAAACTGTATAAGTGTTGAATGTCAGTGATGTCACTGCTTAGATAAAATTTTAGTTTTGTTTTGAGTGGAACAGTAGTGTGAGCAGTCAGCTTTGAAAATATGAGCAACGAATGGTTATAGCAAGCATACCATATCAGTTTCTTGGCCAGATTAAAAAATCACCTCAGGGGCAGCGGATAGCGTAACGGTCTAACGCACCGTATCTTGGCTGGTCCAATATGAGTATGGTTGCCTATCAGGGATGCGGTTCGAAACCCATCTCTGCCAGACTGGCCCTGGCCATTAGTCCCGATTGGGGGTGGCATTTGGCTGCCCGCCCCAGGGGGAGGGTGAGCCAGCACGAGTTTGTCGAGGAGCAGGAAGGGGGTCCATGGTTGGGTTCCATCTCGGAGGAGGTGGATCTATCGGGATGGAAAAATTGGCTTGTTACCCGGAGGACGGGCGGTGGACTAATGGGGGAGGGTGAATTGAGATAAATAGAGGGTATAATTGCCAACCAAACTGGGAGAAGAAATGGGGGGAAATGAAAGAAACAATAAATAAAAAAATAAAAAAATAAAAATCCCCTCATATCCTATGTTTCAAATAATACCATCAGAGTCGGGAATGTGTGAGGTAGAACTCACAGAAACAAAGCAGTGTGGTGATAAAGCCTGCGACCGTTGTGTATCATCTGAGTAGGCCCATAAAATCCAGAGGGCCATAAAGACTGTTTGGGTGCCTCGTTTTCACAGAGCCACTGAGGATTGGGATCCAGGTATGGGGCAGGAGGATTGAGAAACACCGGTCCCGGGTTCAGAGTACAGACCAGACAGAGCAAGCACAAAGAGGGAGAGAGAGAGGAGAGTAGGATTTGAATTACTCAACGTGCAGTTAATGTTTGGCAGACTTGTCTACCTTGCTTGTGTGGATCGCTTTGCGGAACTCGGAGCGATTGGCTTCTCGCCCGCCATGCCCTAGTAAAGTGCCATAGCCGCTAACATGCCAAGTGACATACATTTCATGATTAATCCCGTGTTGGTCTGATTAAAGTGGGTGGGGGAAGGGGGAGAGAGGAGGAGTGGTTTTTGTTCCGCCGTGCTGTATATTTCTCTCAATCTGTTCAGCCTCTTCAGGTCTTTGGCTATCGCCAGAGCGATAATCCCACTTTGAGAAATATCAAACAGATCATTCCGCTGCACTTAGATATGAGCCTCAGATCTGATCTCCCTCCCTCCCTTCCTCCTTTTATGGTAGATGCTGGCCATGCATGCCACATGCAGCCATGCTAATCCATGGCATTCTGACTTTGTTGACTGAATAAGCCACAGCTATCGTCACTTCTAGGAAGAGGGACCTAGAGGCGCTATCTCTTCCAGGTTGAGGAGAAAGGCTAATCAGTGTCCCACCTTGTGAAATAGCTGCTCTACTTGATGTAATTGAAGTCCTGCTTTGCATGTAGACAGCTGAGCCACCGCCGCAGATAAAAATGGATCGTTACCAGGCGCCACATCCATGGCAGTGAGAGCAAGACTGAGAGGGAGAGGGAGGGAGTGGGCCAGTAAATTAGAGGCCTCAGGAAATGGCAGGTATCTGAGTGAGTTCTGTATGACTCACTGAGCAGGGGCAATCTACATCACCCCAGGCACATTTTCCTTCCACTAATGGATATTTGTCCACAGGTTTTAAACCAAGTCACCACCACTTACGATAGCCGCCGATAAAGGAAGGCCTGAATATTCCCACTGCAATGTTCTGATATTCTTTAGCATAATGATGGAATCAGATCCATTCAGGTTTAACTTCTTTTTTTCAGTCTTAGAAATGCATGATTTCCTCTGGAAATGGTGCATCAAACAATGTTGTTATGTTGTCATTGACATTTGACATGTTGTGATAATCTGAGTAAAATTTCAGTGTTTGAACCTGAAAACTTGCTCTGTTGATATGTTGGATTTGTAATCAAAGTATGTTTTTTGTGGGGGTTTACAAAAAAGTTAGTGGTTCCAGTGTCTTAGTAACCGTAAAATCACATGTGTAAATTATCTCCTATTTCACAGTATAAGCTTATGGTCATAGTAGGATGCCTTTATGGTTCATAAATATGTATTTTCGCAAATAGCCAAGAGGTTAAGAGACTGTATCCTTCAACCAGGTTTTCATAAATGTTCCACATATTCTTACAATAAAATATTTATGTCATTTCTACTCCTTCATGATTTGCCATGACCATTGACCTTCAATGCATTTTAAAGTTTGACTCACTATATCAAGAATATGGTGTGTGGTGTTTACATTACCTTTTGTAATGTAATGTAATTAACAGTTATAAACTCCACTTATTAATAAAAGCGTCTGCTAAATGGCATATATTATATATATTATTTAATTGCATTGTTTTGTGTTATCAATGACAAAAAATTGACATCAAGCACATACACTGCAGAACTTTTTAACATTCATGTAAATGTCAGTAAACCACAGAGCTCTTGGGTCTGATTTTCTCATTTGTCTTACAAATATTTGTATTCCTCTTTTACAAAAAGTAAGGGATGGGTCACTTGTGGGGAAAGGCTGCACTAAAGTCAAATGTTTCTTTACTGGATAGGCGTATCAACTACCCAAGGGGTCTGCTACTAGCTTCCACCACCATCAATCATTAATGGTGCTGAGGTTGGCTTTCACAATTGCCACTGGCTGACACCCCCATTAATGAATATCCACACCAATGAAAAGAAAAACCTGAAGGCATCCCTGTAAATAAAAGCAATATATATAATTTTGTTTTAGTTTTTCTCCCAATTTGGTGTCACATATCCCTTTCCCGCACACTACAAGTTCAGCACCAGGACCAGCAGTGAAACTGAACCACCTCTTCCAAGACAGAACCCGCCAAGCTGTTGACTGTTACTACGACACACACACAGAGCATTAGGCAAACTCATGATGGTTTTCCAACCCCCGGGGGGCAAACGATAACCACCCTGAACTGGACTTCCAGCCAGGCTAGTGCAGGAACTCAGGCTGCAGTGGGGAACCTGCACTTAGAACAAGTGCCTATACCAGTTGCGCCATCCAGGGAGCCCCTAGCAAAACATATTTTGATGTGATGCCACAAGTCTGCATATTGTATAGTTTAGATTGGGATGCTGTGCCAACCTCAGGGTCTTTGGGCAGAAAGCTAGTCTTAGATACAATAAACTGGCTATAAGCCAGTTATATTAGGCTGATGAATTTGAATTTAGTGATGTTATATTTGACACCCTCTCCAGACGACAGACGGTTGAATAATACAGTATGTGTCATAAGGTGCCATTCTCACGTTTAACCACTGTTGTTCTCTTTAGTATGCTTTTACCGGTGTTGCCTAGAAACTGTTGGAATGGATTATTCTCTAGTTTTTCATTACAATAAATAAATTCTGCACAGAACTTAGGGTCACATGGATAAAACTCTCCTTGCATAAGTATTCAAATGCAGTACATTGATTTGGCTGCTATAGGACTGCTGTAGGCCTTGTTACTTAAAAGGTTTTGAATAGATTATTATCTGTTTATGTGGAGGATTTACTGCATGAATACATCCCTGTATGGCAATTTAAGATCCATTGATCCAAGGTAACTATGTCATTGAAGACAACAATTGAATGAGAAAGCTTTATTTAGTGGCCCTAAAGCCATATCAGATAGACTTCAGAGATCATTGACACTTGACATTTTGATATCTTTTTCACACGTTCATCTTTCAGTGCTATTTTAAAAACACTTTTATCATTGGGACTGACAAATTAAATTTTCTGATTTTGGTTTTGAGATAGTACAGTGCATCTCGCATGGATGGATACATGGTACATGCAGCTACTAAATATTATAAATGGTCTTAAATGGTCTTAAAGTGTAAAATAATGCTGCTTGAATCTATTCATATTCATATTCATATTATTATTATCTTTTTATAAAAAAAGGAGAAGACACTATACTCAGAGATAATTTACACCAACTTCACTTAATGTAACACAGCCACAAAAGGAACAGAAATCAAGCACTTGGATAGGCATACATTTTTTTATTGTTGGATGTTGATAAAATATTGTTTTATTTTATGGATGAGAGGGACCGCTGCTCATCTCATGTGAATGGGAAGAGATCATTAGAGAACTTACCTTCCCATCTTAACTGCCTTACCTGGACGATGTTTGACTCTCTTAATGGTGCATTGTGTGAATGGTCTTGTAAATGATCAGTGGTCAACAAATCGCTTATCTGGGTTTATTGTTATAAATGCATCCAGTGGGGCTGTTCAGGACAAGTGGGACCTTTCAGAGGTCATCACATGCCCTCTTCCCACTCCACCCCTTCCCTCCCCCACCCACGCCCCAGTCAGTGAATGGACTCCCCCATGTCACTCATCTTCTCCCCCCCCCCCCTTAAGAACAGCTTGGTGATGGCAGATTAATCTAAGAGGATGCAGAAGGGGTCAGTGATGGAACCTCCCTGCTTCTCTCTAGAGTTTGTCTCGTGGAATCGTTCGAGGGACCATTAAAGCTACGACACCAAAGCAAACGTTTTGTTTGTGTTTTGCTTTTTTTTTTAATCCATACTTTTTTCTGTAGTTTATTGGGGACAGGTGCTGGAAATTAGC
>JAINUG010000067.1:0-35467 GCA_029706075.1 Aldrovandia affinis | reverse complement strand
AATATCACAAATGATGAGGTTTCAGTTTAGTGTTCTTAATTCACTTTAGCAGCAGAATGATTTCATGTGCTGGTTTAGAATATATAAATGCAAATAACTTGCATATTTCAAAGATCTCTCTAGACACACAGTAATTAAGAGGGCGCAGCTGAAATGACTGGCAATGACAGCATCAACACTGATTAAGAAGAGTACAAATCACATGAGTCCCATATAAATACCAGGCATCGCTGTGAATAATGATTTTGCTTTAATGGTCTAATGCCCCCATCTTATAGCTATGCATTCTCTGAGCACAATCTGAATTAGCACTATAATGATGTTCAAATATAAAGCCTCTACCTGGATTTAAAAATTATATATTTTCTGTGCATTCATTTTGTATTTACAAGGAGTTCAACACTGAATAACCAGACAGAACTTCATATGAGAATATTTTTTTTACTGATCATGCAAATGGCCCCACAGTCCACAAAACAAATCATAGTGTGTGTATATATATATATATATATATATATATATTTTCTGAGATTCTCACCAAAATGTATAGATTCTCTAAACTGAGAAAAAAATTACTGCACATAATGCATAAAACAAAATAATGGTTTTGTCAATGCTTGTACAATGATGCCTCAGCTGACATTACTGCTATTGGTAATATTACATTTTACATTACATTTTAGGCTAATGCTCTTATCCAGAGTGACGTACAATAAGTTACTTCTGCTGCTACTGCTACTACTACTGCTAAAACTACTGTTATGATTATTATTCCTATTATTATATTGCAATTCTTATAACAAACATAATTTGAATTAATATTGATATTAGGCTTCCAAGCCACCAACTAGAAGCCCAATGCCACTGTTGCATGACCGCCTGTTGCATCATTGCTTGTTGGAGTTTGAACTCTGAGGGGCTGAGAGCTTCCGCCCAACAGCTGTTTCCAGCAAATCTGGAACAATCCTGCTTTAATCTCTTAAACCTCATGGTACATTTCAAATCATATTAGGTTGGTTTAAAACTTCAATTTTATCTGATTGAAGCCCACCACTTCCGAAGTTCCACAGCTGCTGCAGTCACAGCGCATTACCATTAACGCCCAACTGTAAAATGACAGGTAGACTTCTGAACCATTCTCCACAGAATCCAACAGTAACCTATAGGGGACCCTAAGCCTTTTGACAACCTTTTGAATTTTCCAGTCCTGAATCAGAGAAGCATCTGCATAGCTTTAGGCTTCCTCCACCATATTTTGTGATAGTGTTCTTCGGATGATGCACAGTGTTAGGCTCACGCCAAATATAACACCCATATATAACGTTGAAGCCCAAAAGTTCAAACTTGGTCTCATCAGACCATAGAATCTTCTTCCACTTGATTTAAGACATGCCTTCTGGAAAAGTCTAGGCAAGGTTTCATGTGAGTTTATTCAACAATAGATGTATTTTGTCCACCCTCCCATAAAGCACAGATTTGTGAAGTGCCCAGGCTATTGTTGTCCTATGGACAGTTTCTCCCATCTCTGTCATGGAAGACTGTAACTCCATCAGGGTTGCCATAGGCCTCTTAGTTTTGGAGGATGGCCTATTCACAGTTGTTGCAGGCAAATTCACAGTTCTGCCATATTCTCTCCATTTCTTTATGATGGACTTAATGGTGCTCATGGAGATATTCAAAGTCTTTGAAACCTTCTTATATCTTTCCCTTGATAGGTGCTTTTAAAAAACATTTTCTCTGATTTGCTATGCATGTTCTCTGGCCTTCGTGATGAAGCTCTTGTTTGGAAATACACTAACCAACTGTGGGACCTCACAGACAGGTGTATTTCATTTGAAATCATTTGAAACACCTTAATTGTACACAGGTGGACTCCAAACGAATGATTACGTGACCTCTGAAGACAATTCATTGAGTTAACTTAGGTGTGTCTTAGCAAAAGGGGTGGATACTTATGCAATCAAGTATTGTCTGTTTTTTATTTGGCATTAAAGAGTATTTAATTCCCAATTAAATCAATTTTGATTGCATGAAGTAAGAAAATAAAGTGTGAAAAATGCCAAAGGGGATGAATACTGTTTATACCCACTGTATACAATATATTGGTATATAAAATGAATATGGTGATAGGACTGTGTACAAAGGGTCCATAACATAGCATACATAAAACCATACACAAAAGTACCAGAACACCAGAAATAAATACAATATGATTCAACATACAGTATAGTGTAGAAACAAGGTCTGAGCAGCTGCCACAGGCCCCTGGACCCCATAGATCATATGATGGAGTGCAGGCATATGAAATAATGCAATCTTTCCCACCACTGCCCCACACCCCTCCCCCTCTGTGGAACCTGACACAGGGCATTCTCCAGAGCATTGTGGGCATTCTCTTGACATCCCAGAGAACAAAACATAAAGTGCATAATGGCTTTGGTATAGGTTTAATTTGAAATAGCAGTGAGGTGTCAAATGCAAGACATTAAAACTAATCCTCTGGTGGGTGGGGGGATACGAGAACACAAGGTAATATTATTGCACGCAGCGCCGAAACGCATTGTTTTATTTCATTGTGATAGACCTCTGTTCCCAGTGTCTGTGACCTTTAAGTGTTTATACGAGGCCTTAATGAGTTTGCTATAAAAACTAGAATAAGGTCCTCCAGACTGTAGTCTTGTTACCACCAGTTCCATTAATGGCTGCCCTAGCCACACCATATGCAAGCGAAGCAGAGTGTCGTTACACCATATGTACAGAAAGAACAAAGGGACTTGGGGAAATCCAATGCTGTATACTCCAAAACAAACCAAGACCTTTTGCATCAATATAATGTCATTTCAACCAAGCAGACATCAGAATCGAGTAACCTTGTTGGGATTGATGTAATGAACCACAATGTTCAAGGGACCTGTTTTGGCTTGGATTCATGTCTCCAGGCAAGGGCTTGAAGCAGAGCACCATATTTGAAGCAGAGCAATTCAACAGAAACGGAGACAGGGGAAGCTTCATTCCATCAGCTATCAGGCTTCTGAAACAGAGAGACATATAGACCATTAAGGACAATAGGTTATATGGCACGAGGGGCAGTATATATGCTGCAAATGTATACTGTGTATAAGTATTATGTGTGATGCCAGGTGAATGCATAATGTGCAGGTAACTGCCAAAATAAAGGAAACACAGAGTAAATGAAGTCTCAGTCACCAGATCTCAACACATTTGGACACTTATGGGAGATTCTGGAGTGGTGCCTGACACACCGTTTTCCGCCACCATCAACAAAATGCCAAATGATGGAATTTCTCATAGAAGAATGGTGCCGCATCCCGCCAATAGTTCTAGACACTTGCAGAATCTGTGCCAAGGCTCCTTGAAGTTCTGGCAGCTTGTGGTGGCTCAACGCCCTGTTAAGACACTTTGAGCCCTATTTTCGTGCCCTAGCGCAGGCAAATTGCCAGTTTCATCTGTCGCAAACTGAATATTTCCTGTCTCCGCTGAGTTTGGCAATTTCGTGGTGCGCAATGAAGGCGTTTGCGCAACTATGGGTTGGGCAGCGCAATAGGGGGTGTGACAATGAAAACAGTCAGCGCTATGCAAGTTTGGTGTGAAATAATGAGTTAGCAAACCCTGGCGCTCTGTGCAATTTGGTGACTTTATTGATGCGCATATTAGCTGAAATCACATGAGAATGTTTTGTGAATATTGTTAATTTTCCCCCACGTTGAGGCAAATCGTCCAATCCATGCATGATCAATTAAGCTAAAAACTATTTCACCACAGCTTGTGGTTATTCAATGCACGGACATGAAAGACTGAAGCCAGCAGGCCATCCATCGCTACTGTTCAGTAAGATACACCTGTTAAATAAATATATGTTTGTATGCACATTGTTTTTCTTATGTGAAAGGGTTTTATTCTTTCCATTTGCACTACAGAAAATGGAGTACATAATTGTATGCCGAAGGCGATACTGTGAGCGATACCCTGGGTTTGGTAGCCGGTGTTGGCCAGGCGGCTATCAGTTCGGCTGTGCATGCAGTTTCTTCTGCATGACGAACATAAATGAAACAAGTCTAGTTGCAGTTGTGAGTTTGTTATTTATTGCTTTCCATTGAACAATTACATTAAGTTAGAAGAAAATAAACGTTGTTTTTTAAGTTGGAAAGCCTACAAATAAGGGAAAAAAGAGATGGTAAAATAAAACACTTTCTTTTAACAATGTAGGTCTCAAAATATAAACTCAAATCATGAAAATAACAAATTAATGTGCACCTTATTTTCCCCCTCTGATTCGCGTGCCAACTTTCCCGCACCTCCCGCACCTTCTTTTAAGAAGCACTGCTGGTGCAGCATGCAAAACTATCATCCATGTGAGGAAATTGCCAATTTGCTATAGTGTTAGCACACTGGTATTTAAAGGGATAGAAAATAGGTGTTCTGATTGGCCATTATGAAACCAAACCCCCACCACACCCACATGTATTTTTGTAAAAGTT
This sequence comes from Aldrovandia affinis, assembly GCA_029706075.1. Taxonomy (NCBI): domain Eukaryota; kingdom Metazoa; phylum Chordata; class Actinopteri; order Notacanthiformes; family Halosauridae; genus Aldrovandia; species Aldrovandia affinis. Next base: position 30,968 of record JAINUG010000067.1, on the reverse strand, counting down.
AATCCAACCTCTTTTACAACTGCGCCGGAGGTGCGCTTATCGTCCTAAATCACAAAATTACCGAAACTGCGTTAGACACGCCCTAAAGCGCCACCGTCTTCAATTTGCATCTGCGTTACCGATACCATCCTAATTCACCAAAATAGGGCCCTTTTCTGTTGGTGTTCCCTTTATTTTGGCAGCTACCTGTGTACTGTGCATATGTATGATGTGAATGTCTTGGAATGTTTTTTTAAATGTTTTTTTAATGACTGTTGATTGTGTACTTGTGGTCTTGTATTTATGTACATATAAATCATACATATACTGTGTATATGTATGATTTGTGATGCCAGGGTGAATGTACAATTTTTGGTAACCTAAACTTTTTTTTTATTAACCTTTATCAGTTTACAGTTTACCTTTGTACCATTTCATGTTATCCACTGGACTTTAACTGCTTAAATGTATGTAAAAACTGGAAAATGGAGGTGTTCTAAAACCTTTGATAACGGTAGTGTATAATGTATACTCTGTATACTGTATTCAGGACCTGTATGTCTCCCAGTGTCCTTTTTAATGACTGTTGAGTGTGTACATGTGGTGTTGTCTTGCTGTTGTGCTGATCTATCAAAATGTATTACTATCGAAGTGGACAATAATGGTATCGTACGCCTGGCTGCTGGTAGCATAAAAGGGACATAGATGCTGGCAGAGGGTGGGATAAGAGCTGGTGGCATTGGGAGAATGTGCTAGAAAGAGAGAACCATACGTGTGTGTAAGTAAGTGACCTTTTAAAGGGGTATAGATGTGCCTATTTTCTGCTGAGAGAATGAGATTACCCAGAAGTCTCCCATAAATTGTTCACTTTAAACTTTAAGTCTTAGCATGAGGGAAAAATGCCTGCATGAAAGAAATGATTGGCTTTGGAAAAAACTGACAGAGTGTCAGTTTACATTAGTAAAGGCCCAGATAGAATATTTTAACTTATTGAAAGTTTAATTTGGGTATGCATCCTTTTTTAAATTAATTAGAAACTAGTCTGTCAATTTAGTAACCTATATAGGAGGTTGAAGTTGGAGCATGGAATTAAAAAATGTGGATACAGGAGAGACATTCATTTTAATTATAGAGATTGTGTCTAGCAGACAGACGGGGACATAGGCCCATCTAATTGGGATCTGCTGCAGTTTTCTGGTACATTTTATTGTCAACATGGTGATATGTTGTGACAGGCATATTTCCATCCCCATGCAATTCAAATATTTGGCTTCTTGGTATGTTTAATAGCTTTGTAATTTTCATTGTCTTTCATTGCAGCCTTCAATGGCATTAGCACTGATTAAACTGATTAAAAATAAACAATATGGAAATCATTATCATGCACCATCCACAAAGAGTAAAATGTTGAGAGGAACTTTCTGTGATAGGAGTGCATGATTTTCCAAGCGATAAAAAAGGGAAGGGTAGAGAGAGACCAATCAAGAAGAATTGAGAACATTTATTACCATCAAGAACCATGGCTAAGGGTAGATCATAGATCATTTTGATCACATTGACGAAAACAATTGAACAAATTCATCCCGTTTATTGCAGTCAATAGCAAAACAAAGATTCCAGAACTGGCATCCAGCACACAGAGGCCACGTGTGTTGGTGAACCATGATGAACCCTTTCAGCGAGGGGCCGATTCGGTTCGTTCTGGGGATGATCCAATCTGGACCCTCTGTTATCCGAAGTGAGAGGATCAGGATGTTTGGCCCAGGTGCCAGGACACAGGGGACAGGCCGCCCCTTATTAGAAGCCTTGGCCTTCCTGAGCTCCTCCTTGAAGGGTTTCTCTGGTCACAGTCTCATGCTGTGGTTTACAGATGGTTTGAATTAATTCCATCTTAACACTTGCACTTAAGGCTGCGTACACAGGTTCTGTCTGGGAAAAACGTATCTATATGATCACACTTAAATTAAATGGACTAACTTGCCAGTGTCCATCATTTTAGTGTCAGGCTGTAATTTCACTTTCTCTTTATTTCATCTTTGTTATATAAAGGCACTTTATACCATTTAAAGGTTACCATTACCCACTGACTCCAATTATCACCTGCCATGGTTACTCTAATATACTGTATATGTTAAATGTGTAAAATAGGTCAATCTATGCATTCCCCATCACACAGGTCAATATGCAGATTTATCAGGAATGATATTGTTATTTTTATTAGTTTGTGAGAGTAGCACCTATCTCTTCTGATTTCCCTGTCATTTTTGGTTGCATTCATGCCCTTCCTCTGAGTCCTTTATGGGTTCAGCACTTTTCAATTCTAGAGTCACTGTAGTAGGCCATGCAAATATCGACAAATCCATTTAACAAAATTGTTTTCCCTTGAGTGTTAAAACAAATAGGATATCAGACTGAACAGTATAGGCTAGTTTAAGTAAGCTGAGGCTTTCAACATTGTTTTGTAATGTTTTAATGAACAGTTGCAGTTAACATCAAAATGAAAAACATTTGAAAAATGAATGGTAGCCAACTGTACTATATAAATGGTGTTAATGTCAATGTCATCCTTTTTAAATCAGTTTATGCTTGGCTGTAAAATGTATGCCAAAGGATGTTGTGAATAGGATACCCTAAATAATGAAGGGAATCCCAATAAATAGCACATATTATATCTTACAACAAATAATATGATAAATAACAAATCTGAAACAAATAAAATAGGAAATAGGAAATAGGAAAATATCATAGCAAAACTGTGATAAAAACGCAGCCACTGTTATTTAGCTATTTTGAACATTGCATGTATTTTTGTAGCATCTGTGGGATTCTGAATTCATATTGTCTTAGATGTGTATTGTGTTTTGTTTTTCTTTTCTTCTCAGACTGCAAAGACCACAGATTTTAACATTAAAAGCAAATGAATATAATGGGAACTAAAGATACAATTTATATTTTATGAGCCTTTTAGAGTTGATCTTGGGGGTCATTAATATACATGCATTACATATACACTGTAGATCATTCTCATTAAATTCTTTTTTTTTTTTTTCAGAGAGTGCTAGCTTGGAAATAAAAATCATTGCAGAAAAATAATTCATCTGTACTGACCCAATAACCCGTGCGTCATTAACCCTGCTTTGAGTGCGGCTGTGAGATTTATGGGGTAAAAGCCCCCCGCTATCTAGTGCTAGATGGATCCTCTGACATTTAGATTGCGGGTCCGAATGGGTCAACCTCCCAACTGTGACATGGTGCAGAGGCAGGAGCATTGCATGCTGCCAAGGCCACTGGAGCAACTAAAACCTGTGTTGAGTCAAGCAGCCAAACCTAGTCCCCAATGACAGCCAGACCTCTACATTTTGTTGCATTAACATTTATATGGGTTGCACTGTTTGTGTGAAACAAAGTACTGAGCCACAATACCATTCGTTTTACAGCTGCAACGCAGTATAATGGTTAGGGAACTGGGCTTGTAATTCAGAGGCTTAATTCACAGGTGGGGCACTGCCATTGTACCCTTGAGCAGGGTACTTAACCTGAATTACTTCAGTAAGTATCCAGCTGTAAAAATGGATTGTATGTAAAGAAATGTAAACTCTTAAGTCACTCTGGATAAGAGCATCTGCTATAATGGGCAAATGAATAAAAAAACAAAATGTTTCTCTGAGCATATATGTCTTCTCTCTGCATTCTTATTATGGTCAGCGACTTCTTTTTTTTTACAGTGCCTCCATAGAAAATATCTGCTGCATGACACCTCCCTTGATTTATGGAACTAAAACAGAAATGCCACTACTCATTTGAGCTGTTAGCTGAAATATTGATTTCAAGTTTTCCCCCCTGAGCTTCAGAATGTCGAAATATTTTAATCTCTGACATGTTCAAACGCATCCCCTCACAACATGTACCAACACGTAACATGACAGAACCACCCCCCTCCTCCGTCTGTATCAAACAACAGATGGGGTGAAACAGTAACAGCATTGAAATCTAATAGTCCAACATGATCACTCATTCCATTGGTTGATAATCTGGGGAAGTAACAGCTTGAAACGTTATCACTGTGTGTAGACCAATTTTTCAGCGTGCAATGTATCCAATAATACATTCTGTTCTGCTTGCAGCGGTCCCAATGAAACTCGTTGAAATAATACCTCGGACCACCTTTGACATGCAGATAGCTAATTAACTGTACAATTAACCAGCTAATAAGGATCTGAATTGAGGATAAACAGACTAAATTTAAACAATCAGAACAAAACTGCTTTTTTTTAAAGTCTATTGGCCCCAACGAACAAAAGGGCACAGAATACATAGCGTTCTATAGACGTTTACAAAAGTACACAGTGAATAACAATGACCAAAGATGTTTATCTAGAGTACAATACATACCTGTTATTCAGGTGGTTTGCTGAATTGCCAAAGAGTAGCCAAATACAACAATTACACAATGTCCTACAGTGCACTGTATAAATAAACATTATCCAGGCAGTGTAATTATTATTCTTATTAAAAGCGTATTAATATTATTCTGTTTACCCTTTCTCCTGTGTTTAAATTTGAATTGGTTGGATTTAAATCATTTTGTAATTGCACCTTTTTGTGTCTCTAGCACCTAAATACTTTTAGATTTCATTCATCTGTGTTTAAACTCAGAGACAGTGGGGTGTTTCTGTTAAAGAGCAGTGACTATTTTGTGATTTTTCTCCTCTGGAATCCAATTGCTTTAGATTCTGAGGAAGTGTGCGTGACTCGATACATGAATTAACAGCTACTTGAGTATTGTTGACTGAAATGAATGGGTGAAATGTGTGCATTCAAATATTGTATTCAAGGAGGGGCTTGATTACTGCATATATGACTGGTTCTGTATTCATTGTGTATAAAATGGTATCATTTGGTTTAAATAAAGCCATACCTAATTTAGTAAAGAAGATGTTGAAAAATGCCGTACCACAATGCAAATAAAAGTCGGAAAGGAGTTCTGCCAATATACCTTGGCAATGATGTGCAACACAAATTGAAAAAGCAACAAACCGGGATTTCATAATGCATTGATACATACATGGTGTGGTGACAGGGCAATCAGAGTAACTGAATTAATACTCAATGAACACCTTGATTCTGCTGATTGCTGCTATGTGTCCTTTACTTGTGTTTATGAGAGCATTGATGTGAAGCATTGGATATTTAGAGCGCTTATGCTCTAGGCACCCAGATGAAAGCAGTGAGTTAATAAAAATCCATTGCCTGAGTAGTGAGTACCTATATGACTCTATTTATGCATTAACCTGCTTTATCTGCATTTGAACTTGAATAACCCAGAAGGATACCCTTTGCCTTTCCAAAAGATGAAGTACCCCCATATATAACCCCTTTGCATTAGTTTAATATAACACTTATATTTCAGACCCTATAAAGCGGCTACATTTAATGTTCGGGGGAGGGGTATAAATCAAAGGAGTAATTCTAATGGTACCACAAAACCTAATTACTAAATGCTAAATATGTCAATACCAGTGTATTTGAGATGTGAAAAGAACCAGTAATCTTGTATCTATACATTTTCTATGATGTTATTTGCATTTCACCTTCAGCGGAAAATGGAATCTGCTTAAATTGACAAGCAACATTTGCACCACATCATGGGGTGCACTGACTTATTTATCATTATTCAAGAGGTTTGAATATCTACATTTTCTCTATCTTTATTGCAGTTACTTGTGGTTAAAAGTAATGTAATAAAATTGCATTTCAAAGCCTTTGTGGGGATTTGAATCCATCGCAACAATGTGCATTTGATAACCCTCAGACACATCTGCGTTTCTATGTACGCAGTCTATCTGCATGTTGGAATTCCCCCCCGTTACTTCGCATCAAGATCTATTTACTCATTTGGCAGGGAAGGATAATAGGCTCGGAGCACATTAATTGAAAAGCAAACAAAGAGACTGCAATCTGGAAGCTTCCATTACGGTGGCGCACCACATGTATTCATAATTTCGTATTTTTGACAGAAAACAAAGGGAATGTCGCCAGGTTTTAATTGCATTTTCACGGAACTTTAATAATATCAGCAACTATGTTTGCACAGCAATGTGTTCTATGGAAAAGGCATATAATTAAGTTGAATGAAACAGCGATAGGTGGACATGTAATTATCTTTTCTTTGTATAGTCGTCAATTGAGATATCTGGGTGGCTGTTTTCTTTTATGTAGCCCAGTCCTTATTTGTGTATGTTACAGCTGTATTTTATGCTCTACAAAACAGGAGCATGAAGACAGCCTCTAAAACAAAGGAATAAAACATTACATAACCATCACAGGGTTCGGAAAGAGACACTTTTATCCTGTGCTGTGATTTACTGTGTATCGCACATCATAAGGTGACAGAGATCGAATTCAGACGATCTGCTGTGGTCCAAGTCCAAGGTCACTGGCAGTGTTTGGTGTGGTCCCCCCCACCCCCATCTCTTCCATTATCAGCCATTACTTTGGGTGCAGGGGTGATGTTTACGAGCGTACAATATATTACGTGTGGTTGGCCAGAAATATTTCAGCCAGAGCCTTTTTCTGTACCCTGCACAAAGTGTCCTTGACACCATAACTGTAGCATCTTAAAATGCATCACAAAAAAAAGAGGAATAGGCAATGGGTAGCTTATGCATGCATTTTGTCATTTCATATTTTAAGTGTTCAATTTTCCCATAATCTGGATGTTTTTGGTTGCAATACAATATGACTAATATTTCAATTTAACTATACATGCAGTATACTGTATATATACAGTAGCCTATATGCTTATGGCCTCAATAATTACTTACTTGTAGAACAACAGACATTTATGCCGGGAATATAATTAATTAATTAAACAATACGTTGTAAATTGCAACATGCACTTCTTTTCAACGTATTTGTGAACGTTTCTTCTTCAAAACCCACCTTTTCAGACTCCACTACCAATGAATTCTGTACATCTAGCCAATTGTCATCACCACTGCCTACATGTTTACGTAATACTGTTTTTTGTACAGTATATGTACACTTGTTTAAAACTTCCTCTAACATTTTTTTTTATTATTGTTAAAATTTTTACTAACCTTTTCCTTCCCGGTGTTACAGGTATGGTATGCAGCTGCCAACAATGATGTCTATATCTGTATTACTGCACTGATCTCTTGTGCGAACAATGATTGATTATACCATGTATTAATGCACATCTTGTAAGTTGCTCTGGATAAGAGCATCTGCTAAATGCTTAAAATGTAAATGTAACATTTTGTAGGGACCTGTAGTTTTGCTACTTCATTTGAAAAACAGTTCACAAAAATGATACTCAGTGGTAATGTTTTTGTGGTTTGAATGTATAAAGTCGCTGTTATTTGTGCTAACATTCATCTACATTTATGTCTATATATTTACAGCATGTCCATTGGAAAATATGTCTCATATATATCATAATCCCATCATTATCAAATTAAAACCAAGAAAACCCCATAAACAATCAAAATGAACATACATTTAATCAATAGCTCAGATACCTGAGCAAAATGTGATTTATATGTAACTTCAACAACATTGTAATGTGATTCTGCTTTCTGTTGACATTTTATTTTCAGTGGCTGTTGCTGACTTTATGATGCTGGGTAATAATGGGGCAAAAATTCACTTGCTTTAATTCGTTGCTTGAAGCTAGGGAAAAAGCATGGTTGGATTGCGTCCGGCTCTATGATTTGCAGTAACAACACAGATTTAAAAATAAAGAATGAAATGTGAGTAGCGAGCGCCGGGCCCTTGAGGACCAGAGCTGGTGCTTTGTGATGTTAATCCTGTTTTATCTGCTGGCTCCCTAAAATAAACCTCCTGAATGGGGCTAATCCCAGTCCTGTGGCTGATGCTCTGAATCAGAACGCTGTTATGTCACAGGGACTAAAAATGCATTTCTCTGTGTGTGTGTGTGTGTGTGTGTGTGATAGGGAGAGAGAAAGAGAGTCAGAGAGAATATGTATGTGGGAAGGGATGCGTGTGTATGTGTATGAGAGAGAGAATGTGTGTGTGTGTATGTGTGTGTGTGTGACAGAGAGAGAGAGAGACTAAGATTCCAATAGTTGGACTGATTTCAGTGCCACTGAAAACCACACTACAATAACCATTGTTGGGACACAAAAGCTTTAGTGTCTGCGTGCATTACCTGTTTAAAGTTGAGCTTCCAACAACATTATATGAGTACAACCCCAGTAGCTGCTGAGAGAGACGACACATTTACACAGTGCATGGTTGTGTTATATTAGCATCTGCAACACTGATTCATGCATCAGCATTCACCCATGCATAAACCTAGAGTACATGGCATCTAGTCATACAAAAAAAGGGTTATATAACTTTTTTAAAGATTTATTTGATCTAAGGGTTTGCTTTGCTGTTGCAGTAATTGACTTACATAGCTTACATTTAAAATATTATCCATTCAAATATACTGCTAGATATTGGATAGTGAAGCAATGTATACGTGTTTCACTCAGGATTTGTAGCAAACCTGTTCCCTAACTACTGCTCCTCACTACTTATAACAGTCTTGCTACCAATATACAATAAAGATATCAATAATTAATGATGGATATTTGCATTTAAAGGTTGATGCAAATATCCATCATTAGCTATCTAGCTGGCTAGCTTTCATTGATGGGGGGCGCCTAACTAGATCATAGTCAGAGTTTCCAATATCTCATGTAGTCCAGAGAATAAATATACCTTTATTATGACCAACTTTCCAACATTTCCAGAAATATGTGAGAAATATCACATAAATATTTGATACAAGCCAAATTAAATCCCAATGGAGAGAAGGCACCGCTGTTGCAAAGTTGGCCAACTGTCAGAGAAAATTGTCAAAGAATTCTGGATTGAAAACTTTGGACCACATAAAAATGTAAATGTACAAAATCAAGGTGGCTCCTGAGTGTCTTGCTGGAACACTTGCTGATGAATACTGACCATGCTCATGCTAACTGTGGCCAGGAATGACTTGGATCATGCTAATGCTAACTGTGGCCAGGAATCACTTGGATCATAAGAAGATGAAACTAATCAAGGGGTAGAGACAATGCTTTTTGGAGGATGCGCACATGAATTCACAGAGAACATGCAGCGATGGGACGGGCCTACAGTTACGGTTGGCTCCATAATGCATCATGGGTAATAGCGTGGAACGGAGGTTGAAGCAGTAAATGCTGAGCTATTTTCACACTGGGCGTTGTGAAACTTAGTTACGGCTCTGGTCACGTAATGGCCTGGCAGCCCACCGAAAGGGGTAAGGGGTGAACACTGTATACTGCACAATTTGACTGCTTCACATCACAGGAATCGATTAAACTGCGATTCCGTCTGCTGTTAGGGCTCGAACCCGCCCCCCCCCAGTATAAATACTATTGGTGTCCTCAGCAGAAAATGGAGACTTACATGAGGTTGAATATTAAACTCACAGACAATCTTGGCATCCTGCCTCATACCATTAAAGCTGCTCATTCAACTTTGCCTGCTATTTTTTGTTAAATGTAATACTGTCACAGGTAAATCACTTCACTGTGGAGATGCCCATACAGCATACCAGAATAGGTTTAGGGCGGGGGGTGTAACCATGATATTTCCAACCTGACACATAATAAGGATTCTAATCATTATTCATAACCTTGTCACCTGCAGCTGGCAGATTATTTATCAATATAAGGAGAGAAAAAAAGGCAATGGCAGCCCCATCCTCACCACTGTGTGATTCAGAGAACATCATACACACCAATTGTATGAGAAGTGTGATATTACATATTATCTATCTAATGAGGAATTAAAATGGGTCCCTTAGCCTCAGATGAATATAAAAATGTACAGTGCATTGATTTAAAACACAGGAGAAGCTTCACATAGGAGAAAGATCCCCATTTCCTTTGAAAGCAAAACATCAAAATGTTCTTAAAAAACATGGTTAATTCGGACTCCTTTGGCTATGGCCTCATTGACCGCTTACAGCTGTTACAATCCTCCATTTTTCCTTTATCCTGGTGGGCTACAGGTCAGGTTGTTTCTTAAGTGAGTTCTACATGAGTCCCTTGGTCCGGAGCCATTTTCTTCACCTGAATTTTTTTGAATGATTCTGGGGACCTCTATTGTGATCAGTTGATTGAACACGCATAGACCACATGAAGAAAAAAAACAAGGCCAAGTTATGTGAAAGAATGTAGGTGGTGGCATTGAATATATGTCATGGCATTGCTTTGGAATAGCCGAAAGGGTCTACCCACCGGGCTCTCTTGGCCGTTTCTCCAGCGAGGCCCACGCTCCCCGGCTCTCCTTCTCCACCCTGTAGCAGGACCACCAGGCGGATCCCGGAGGACGAGATGCCGGAGCGGCAGTGCGGAGGACGGGACCAGCGGAGCCACATGCCTGCGGAGCCACCTGCCTTCCAAGCGACAATGCCTGGACTGCAGGGAAGTTCCCCGTCAGCTGCCCGGGAGGAGGCTTTGCGACCTTCTCCCCTAGGCCTGTTTTGGTTCCTGTCCTCCCGGAAGGAACACTCATTCCTGGGTGTGCTGTGCTTTCTTTCCCCTTAGGTGGGGTCCAACGCCGGAGACAGGAAGGAGATGGCATCCTGTCCAGCTCCTGGGATGCACCGCCACTACGCCGTCCACCTGACATGGAACCCGGGGGAAGGAGAGGGAAGCGGCACTACAGCGGAAGTGATCAATATGATCCGTCTGGAGTTCATCAGTGTCATGCTACAAAAAGGTATGGGCTTTGGGTCAGGCGACCTGAACACCATTCCAAATCAGTGCTGCTCATATTTATATTAGTTTGGTGGAGTGGGGTCATAGTCATGGTTAGTTTGGTGGAGAGAGGGGTCAACTATGAACAGATGATGTTATTGATACAAGTAGATCTGAACAGATTATGTTATTGATTGTAGATATTAACCAATGGGAGAGAATTGATCATTTAGGACATGGAGCATTTTTGATGATATAGTCGGCAGGGAAATTATGAAGGAGAAACAGATGATGAAGAAGAAGAAGAAGAAGAAGAAGAAGAAAGATCAGGAAGAAACCCAAAATAACCCTAAATATTTATTGTGTAGTTGTGTGAAGTTCTATCCTAATTCTGTGTGTTTACATGATGGTCAGATTAGGATGGAGAGTGAAAATTAATGTTTGTAGAGACGACTGATTCTGAAGTCTGTGGCCATTATGTTGAACAGAGCTGGCAGACGGATGAAATGGACCTGAACACGAGGGGGAAACGACAAGAACAAGGGTAAACATACAAAACACCCATAACTTGTCAGTGAGTTTTTAGAGGAAACAATATCTGACGAAGAGTGACTGGAAAACCGGGGTAGATATATATGAACTTGATGGGAGGCTGGTGTGCGGAATATGAACATGATGAGTGGTAACGAGGGAATGATAATAGAATAATTGAAAATAATAAAACAATTAACACAACAATCACAAGGGAGGAACAAGACAACGGAAAAACGAGACAGGAACATCGGGAATATGACACATGAGGTCAGATGGTATTAATGTTTGTAAGGACCTGTATATACAATGGGGGAAATAATGCACCCATAACTTGAAACACATATCAACATTTTGTCCAGTAAAAATGTATTTCAACAATGAGCCTCAAGTGAAATTTGCACCAGACTTTGGTATTAACTCAAAAAATCCAGACAAAAAATCTAAACATTAAAGTCCATATGTAAATAAAGTTATGTGTAATAAAGCGTAATGAAACAGGAAAAAAGTATTGAACACACTAAGAAAAAGCAGTACACCACAGCAAGGAAAGGCAAGGAACCAGCTGAAAACCATAACTAATTAGGAGGCAACTCTACCTCCAATCTGTGCTAATTAATGTCAGTTGGGTTAGAATATATTGATGGGCTATAAAAGGTTTTTTTGTTACCAAGGTGCCACACAAGAAACATCTAATGATGGGTAAAAGCAAAGAGCTCTCTCAAGACCTTCGCAACCAGATTGTTGCAAAATATGAAAATGGAATTGGCTACAGATGTATTTCACAACTTCTGAATCTTCCAGTAAGCACCATTGGGGGCATTATCTGTAAGTGGAAGCAACATCACTCCACCATCAACCGGCCACGCACAGGAGCTCCTCGCAAGATTTCTGATCAGGGAGTCAGAAGGATACTTAGAAGAGTAGCCAAAGAGCCAAGGAAAAGAGCCACTAGGAAAGAGCTCCAGAAAGACTTGGAGGCAGCAGGTACAACTGTGACAGAAAGGACAGTAGGCAATGCACTCCACCGCCATGGCCTCTGTTACTGAAAAAAAGACATGTTGAAGCTCGTTTAAAGTTTGCCAAACAACATTTGGACAAGCCAGTGAACTACTGGGAGCATGTACTCTGGTCAGATGAGACCAAAATTGAACTTTTTGGCTGTCACACAACACACTATGTTTGGAGGAGAAATAGCACTGCACATCACCCGAATAACACTATACCAACAGTGAAGTTTGGAGGTGGAAGTATCATGATGTGGGGCTGTTTCTCCTCTCGTGGTAGTGGCAGACTTCATATCATTGAAGGAACAATGAATGGAGCCATGTACAGAGAGATTATTGAGATGAACCTGCTGCCATCCACCAGGATGCTGAGGATGAGACGTGGGTGGACCTTCCAGCAGGACGATCCAAAGCATCCAGCAAAGGAAACTCGCAATTGGTTTCAGAGAAAGAAAATCAACTTGTTGGAATGGCTCAGTCAATCACCTGACTTAAACCCAATTGAACATTTGTGGAAGCATCTGAAGATCCAGATTCACAAGAGGGCCCCCCGCAATCTTCAAGATTTAAAGACAATCTGTGTAGAGGAATGGGCCAAAATCACACCTGAATACTGCGGGCGATTAGTTACTTCATACAGAAAGCGCCTTGAAGCTGTCATTACAAACAAAGGCTTCTCCACTAAGTATTGAATTAATTTCAGTTAGTGTGTTCAATACTTTTTTCCTATGTCATTCCACTTTATTACACATAACTTTATTTACATATGGACTTTAATGTTTAGATTTTTTGTCTGGATTTCTTGAGTTAATACCAAAGTCTGGTGCAAATTTCACTTGAATAGGCTCATTGGAAATACATTTACTGGACAAAATGTTGATGTTTTCAATACTTATTTCCCCCATTGTATATACATATATAATTTTTATATACTATAATACACTTGTAAACAAAAAAAAATCCTCTAAGCAATAATTACTTAGTCATGGAGAACTTGACTGTGACACCATACATCCAATAAGTAATTATTTTAGTCTGAATTAATACTGGTGTTATCTTGTTGACCCATGCCTCAGACCTATTCTTATTTAAGGGGAGAATTCAGGACTGACATTCCAGGTTAAAAACATTGCTCTGTATGGTGTGTATGTATGGGGAGTGATTATTTTTGACTGCCAGCATATAATGAACATACACATCACCAGATAACAATTTTGACACCTTCTGAGTTTTACATCTTCAAAATCCCGTTCTCCTTTTGAAAAAACACCTGATTATGTCTAGGACTCACCTTAATTGCTTTTTTTTCAATCAATGAATATAACCTCATTTTGACAAAGAACCAGCTATTTTTCCCTCACGTTTTCTGACCTTGTCAGATAGGAGGAATGCATACCCATATGCAGAACCATCCAGTATGAATCAGCTTTGGTGTGTGCAATGAGGTTTTCAAAGGTTTTATTCTACTTTTGATAGGTTAATGATATTGTCCTGAAAGCAATTATCATAAAATTATGGAAACCCTACCTGAGAAAAATAATTTACAGATATGTCTGTTACCTGCACCTCAAAACAGATTCATTCTTGCATGATACACATTTTCTATTTTTTTAAAACGTCTCAGAAAAAGAACACAAGCATGCTAATTAAAACAGCATTGTATGGTTCCTATGGTATATTACATTTTCAATGTGCTTTTTTCAGGAAAGTGTATTTTGAACATTTGGATCAGACCTCATCTGGGTGGGTATAGATATTTTCTTGAAATAGGCCACTCAGAAAAATTCAAATGAAAGCAATTTTTCTGAGCAGTAAGCGTTTATTTGGTCGAAAAAACACTCTATAACATTGAAGAAAACACAAATAAACATTAATACAGCGAGAAGTAAAAAAAGTCAGTATTTTGTGTGGCCTCCCTTAGAATGTAAAACTGAAGCAATTTGCTTTGGCAGACTGTTGTGTATTTTTTTCAAATAGTCCTGTGGTAAATTCTTCCAAGCTTCTTGCAGGATTTGCCATAACTCTTTGTGGAGGACGTTGGTCTCGGCCACGTGGGAGTGGCATGGTTGTCTGTGTTTTACATGTTGTGGAGGCCTTTGGAGCAAGTAGACTTTCCGGGGGCAGGTTTGGCACTCTCACAGGGTGTGAGAGTAAACCATGGCCCGGAAGGTTGCTCCAAAGGCCATAATTTGTTTAATTATTATTTAATTGGTGTCAATCAGTCAATTGATATGGAAGTCAATTGGCTGATTGGGTGTCTGTGTGAGTATGTGAGTGAATGATTGTGATTGGGTGATTGCCTCATGAGTCCCACCTGAGCCGGGCAAAAACTTAATTTAAGAGCAGGTGGGGTGAGTGGGGAATCAGTCAGTCTTGTCGTGTTGTGTGAGTGAGTTAGACTGGTGTCTTTGTCTTGATGTGTGTGTGTGTGTGTGTGTGTGTGCGTGCGTGCGTGCGTGCGTGCGTGCGTGCGTGCGTGCGTGCGTCGTGGAATGTTGGATGTGGAATGTTGGATGTGGGATGTTGAATGTTGGATGTTTGATGTTTGATGTCTCCCTCGGTGTGATTGTGAAGGAGAGTGAGAGGGTGCCCTGGAAGAGGGTCCGCCTCTCGCCCTCAGTTTTAGTGAAAGAGAGCTCAAACTCGGCAGTGGAGAGTGTTTCTGGGCAACAGTCCGAGAACTCTCACTGGAAGAGTGAAGGGTGTCTCGGGGCTAGTTGCCAGAAAACTCACACTGTGGGGAGTGGCGAGTGTCTCTGTATGAATGGGTAAGAGAACTCGAACTGCAAAGTTTTAGTGTCTCAGTATGAATGGTTTGGGGAAGCACTTGAAAGGTCACTGGATATGTGTGTGCCTGGGGAGGTTCCAGGGGAACTCTGGAGGAAGAGGCGCGGTGTCCCATAAGTTTGGATTATTTTAGTTTGTTATTTTAGTTTGTTGTTTTTACCCGAAAGCTTCACGGCGAGTAGGGTGAAGATTTTGTGGTTGTGTTTGTGTTTGTCTTTGTTATATGTTAACCTGCTACTCCCACAGTCTCTTCCCCATGTCTCGGGGGAGAGACAAGAAAAATAAAATAAAATCTGGTCTGTAGACCGACAAACTCCACTGTCTCCAGTCTGCTCTGTTCCCATCCAGGGTTTGTCACGTGGCGTGTGACACTCTTCTTTTGCCTTTGGCTGCTTTTTGTTCTTTTCCCTGTCCAAGTGATCCCACACAGCTTCAATAATGTTGAGGTCAGGGCTCTGAGGTGGCCAATTTAATACTGTGAGTGTTCCATCTGCATACTTCTGCCTTTTTTCCCCCAATCAGTTGTTTTCCTACAGCATGATACAGCATGATGAATCAAGATCTGTTTATATTTCTCAGCATTCATAATTCCATTGATTTTGACCAGATCCCATACACCGTTGACTGAAATGTATCTCCAGACCACGACAGAGCCACCACCATGTTTCACAGAAGGCTGCAGACCGGCAACAATGTACTTCTCACCAACTCTTCTTCTGACATACTGGCGTCTTTGTGAACCAAAAATGTCTAATTTGGACTTTTTGCTCCATAAGACTTTCTGCCACTGGTTGTTGCTCCATACTTTATGGTCTTTTGCATATTGCAATGTCTTCTGCTTGTTGCCTTTTCGTAAGAATGGTTTCTTACCTGCAACATGTCCAACAAGACCATTTCTTGTAAGACTTCTTCTCACGGTCGAACCGTGTACTTTGGTGCCAGATGACTCTGCCAGATGCTGAGCAAGCACTTCACTGGATTTCCTTCTGTCCCTCAAGGAAGTGACCTTTAAGTACTGTTCATCAGATGCAGACAGCTTTTTGGGTATTCCACTGCGTTTTCTGTCCTCGACTTGCCAAGTTTCTACACATTTCTTCAAAACAGCTCGAACACCACATCTTGAAAATCTGGTTAGGCGGGCTATTGCTAGCTGAGAATTGCATTGTTGATGCAAAACTATGATTTTATGTCTGTCAAACTAAACAAAATACTTTGTTGGAGAAGAGGAGAGGTTTGGGAACCAAACCTGTGTTCTTCTATCCATCTCACAAGAAATCAATACAATTTTGGAAGGCACAAGAAATTATTGTTACTTTTTATTGTATTAATCTGTATTTGTATTTATTCTAATGTTATACAGTGTTTTTCCAAGCAAATAAACACTTTCCGCCCAGATATATAGCTTTAATCATAATTTCGGGTGGCCTAAGACTTTTGCACTGTACTGGTATTTTATTAAAAACAGATACAAAATTATGCAACATGACTAGTAGTCATTCATTTTATTTCAGATTTTAAGCAAACTGTTTCAAAAAACATTTTAAACATTTTAAACAGTTTAAACAGGGAATTAAACTATTGAACTAACATAAACATATGTGCATAAACTTAATTTGTGGAAATTGGAAAGTGGAAAAAAATATGAATTGTTACCAGTATGTTTTAAAATTATATTATTTTCTCATCAAAGTTTTGAACAACATTTTGTTACTGTTATTGAATTAATGTCAGTCATTTCTTTGTGGGGCATGTTTATACAGTCCATCTGGCTTGGCAGAGCAAGTAAATCCAGCTCCAGGGTAATTTCAGGGAGTTACTCTTTAGGATTATGGGAAAATAGAATACGTGGTATGTTATAGATCTGTATCCAAGCCAGACTAAAATTCTGAAATTCTGATATCATCATAGACAAATTGTTTATGTATCAATTCATAACCCATTCAGAATTGATCACTCATTTATTGACCACTGGAAGAATGGCGTAACACAAAAAGGGGGCTATTAATGTCTATGATAAGCTTTTCAGAAGACTTTCATGACTGGATTCAAAATATTCTATGACTGGATGATAAGCCGCTTCAGTACGGTGGTTTTTAACCCATATATGGTTAAAAATTGTGATCTGCGATTCATTAGAAAAACATTCGGATCCTAATTACATACATTATCAGTTTGAGTCTTGGGGCCCTATTTTGGTGAATTAGGACGGTGTCGGTAATGCAGACGCAAAGTGAAGACAGTAGCGCTTTAGTTTGTGTCTAACACAATTTCTGTAATTTCATGATTTAGGACGATAGCGCACCTCCGGCGCAGTTGTAAAACAATTTGGGTGTGGTGGGGGTTTGGTTTCATAATGGCCAATCAGAACACATATTTTCTATCCCTTTAAATACCAGTATGCTAATGCTATAGCAAATTGGCAATTTCCTGACATGCATGACAGTTTTGCGCTTCTGCGCCAGGAGTGCTTCTCAAAAGAGGAAGAGCGAGGAGGTGCAGAAAAGTTGGCGCACGAAAACATTACATTAATTTTTTATTTTCATGATTTGAGTTTATATTTTGTTTTATTTTACCATCTATTTTTCCATATTTGACTTTCCAACTTAAAAAACAATGTTTATTTTCTTCTAACTTAATGTAAAAAAATCCTGTTTAGTTCTCTGCTGGCTGTCGGGTGTAGGAAAAGTAATAAACTAATTTGCATGTTGGACAAGACTGGAAGAAACTGCATGTACAGCCGAACTGATAGCTGTCTGGCCAACACCGTCTACCAAACCCAGGGTATCGCTCATGGTATCGCCTTCGGCGTCCAATTATGTACTCCATTTTCTGTAGTGCAAATGGAAGCAATAAAACCCTTTCACATAAGAAAAACAATGTGCATACAAACATATATTTATTGAACAGGTGTATCTTACTGAACGGTAGCGATGGATGGCCTGCTGGCTTCAGTCTTTCATGTCCGTGCATTGAATAACCACAAGCTGTGGTGAAATAGTTTTTAACTTAATTGATTACGCTTGCATGTGATTTCAGATAACCTTATGTTCATATTTGCGCATCAATAAAGTCACCAAATTTCACAGAGGTGGTCTAGTTGGACGTTAACGCAAACTCATTATTTGACACCAAACTTGCATAGCGCCCGACTGTTTTCATTGTCACACCCTCTATTGCGCCGCCCAACCCATAGTCGCGCAAACACCTTCATTGCGCACCACGAAATTGCCAAACTCGGCGGAGACGGGAAATATTCAGTTTGCGACAGACAAAACTGGCAATTCGCCTGTGCTAGGGCATAACGCCGCTTGTATTTAAATATAGCTTTTTTTATTGTTTCATTCTATAGAGTCTTATTTGGAACAAAGTAATATGTTATCCTTTGTAAAAACATATACACTACCCATTTTCCAGTTTTTACTGAAATTTAAGCAGTTCAAGTCCAGTGAATAACATGAAATGGTACAAAGGTAAGCAGTAAACTACCAGAGGTAAAAAAAAGTTTAGGTTACCAAAAACAGAAAAATAATGTAAATTTCACAGTTATAAAAAAGGCCCTTTTCAGGGAACAAGTAATGGGTTAATGTGGTTAACAGTCACTCTGTGCAAGTTGCCGACTCTGGATCTAGCAAAAGAGCTCCAGACCATCACGCTTCCTCCCATGTTTGACAGTTGGTGTCACAAACTGTGGAACCATCCTTTCGCCCACTCAATGGCGTACAAAAACCCCGTGTGATGCACCCAAGATTTCAAATTTTGATTAATTGGTCCATAATAACAGTCTTCAGTAGTCCACTGGCAGTGCTTCATGTCCCAGGCAAGCCTCTTTTTCTTATTTTGCCATCTTAGAAATGGCTTTCTTACTGCCACTCGACCTGTCAGACCTGCAGCTCAAAGTCTTCTCTTCACAGTTGAAACTAAGACTTCCTTACTTTGACCAGTGTTAAGCTATCACGCTGTTGACTCTCAGAAACTTGTCTTCTGATTTTGTTTTGGCTTTGGGTCTGCCAGACCTCTTCCTGGCAGAGTTTCCTCCAGTTTCCAAGTGCCTTTTGATGGTGTAGGAAACTGCTCACTGCCAAAAAATTTACATTATTTTTCAGTTTTTGGTAACCTAAACTTTTTTTTTAAACCTCTGGCAGTTTACCGCTTACCTTTGTACCATTTCAGGTTATTCACTGGACTTGAACTGCTTAAATTTCAGTAAAAACTGGAAAATGGGTTCTAAAACTTTTGACTGGTAGTGTACATTTGAAGCACTGTTATAGCAAGATAGTGGCAGCCCATACATCATGCCACATAGCATTAAAATGGTGAAATATAAATTCAGTTTCTGTAAACTGCTTATCAACAATACAGAAGGTTAACAAAAGTAAATTTTGAACCGAATGCCCCTGACATAGTCCAATAAATAATATATAGATATGAAAAAAAAATTCTCAACATTGACCCACATCAGACAAAATTTCCACTGGTTCTCATTCCAGTGGAGAAACCAGAAAGACTAACACTGTTATCTCTCACCTTCCCGTTCTGACCGCATTAACCTTAAACCACATAACCTGCCCACACGCATATGGCCCTGGAACTGGATGTGTGAAAACCTCTTAACAGATTGAATATCGTACCAGAGCGGACCAGCAAAAGCTGGGTCTTTGACCTCCCAACGTACATTTAAAAGTCAAAGCTTCAAGAATCACATGGATAGATGGATCAATGCAGGACATTGCAAACAGGTGACCCAGGGAGTGAATGGGAAGAAGCCTGGAGTAACAGGACAAGGGGCTGCTGTTATTCACTATTGTTGGTCGAATAACTAAGAGGTTGACCCCGAGTATGAAACATTACCTTACCATTATATCCAGATGATAGCATATCATGGCCACCGCAGGGTATATCCAAAGGTAAGGCAGAGTGATATACTTCTTCTTCTTCGTGTCCGGCCATCTTCTATATCTCGTCCTTCCAGTAATTGGCACAGGCGAGCGCGGCAGCAGTTGGTTCGGCCAGGTCATCTCCGGTACATTGTGGGGCCTGGGTACAGTGGGGCCTGGGTACAGTGATATACTAAATTAAAAGAATTGGATAGTAATGAGGCGACACGGTGGTGCAGTGGATAGCACTGTCGCCTCACAGCAAGAAGGTCGCGGGTTCGAATCCAGGCCGGGGGCCTTTCTGTGTGGAGTTTGCATGTTCTCCCTGTGTCCGCGTGGGTTTCCTCCGGGTACTCCGGTTTCTTCCCACAGTCCAAAGACATGCACGTTAGGCTAATTGGAGAGTCTAAATTGCCCATAGGTATGAGTGTGTGTGTGAGTGAATGGTGTATGTAGTGCCCTGTGATGGATTGGTGACCTGTCCAGGGTGTATTCCTGCCTCTTGCCCCAATGCATGCTGGGATAGGCTCCAGCCCCCCCTGCGACCCTAACTAGGAATAAGCGGCTGAAGATGAGATGAGATGGATAGTAATGTTAGAGAGAGCTTTACTTCAAAAAACATTTGCATTCAGTTAATTTCTTCTTGTAGTTTTACTGGCATAATACAGTTACATTGAGTACAGGTGTTGGTCTGCATCTCAAATAGTTTCTCTACATAACATCAGAGGAGAGAAGAACAGCATTGGTAGTTCCTCATCTCTGTTCCTATCAAATTATTGATGGTAAATAGAGGAGTAATAGAATGAAAATGTATACATGGATGTGTTTGTACATTTAAACTAATACAGTATATGCATTATGAGTCAATTACAAATGCTAGGGCATTGCATTGCTTAATTAAGCATTGCTGTTACAACAAAGCAAGCACTGCTTAAATACTTTGTAATAAAGCAGTTCCAAACACCTTATTAAGCACGGCTGAATGTGGTATTGCATCACACATATTAATGCTTTAACTTAAGCTCTGTGTAGCAAGGCAATACATAGCTACTTGGAAATGTTTCATTAAAAAATATTAAAATATGTTATAATGCCACTGTGGATATCTAATATTGGCAAGAAAAATATCCAAACTATGCATTGGTTTTCATTCTCTAACATTAGTGTCAACATTACTGCCAAATTTTTCTCAAATATTTGCTTTAGGTTCAGCAGATAATGTTTTCAGAGTAGTCAGGGGCCTACACTGACTCAGGATAAGCAGTAGTGAGGACTTGGCTAGTTCATATCCGCATTGTGACTCAGGATCAGAAATGGCCTCTGCATTTTAAGATATGCATTACATCACCCTCTTCTTTTAGCGCATTACATCATTCCGCTGAGACGCATTACCCCGGGTGGGACCAGCACAAGCGAATTTGTGGGTTTGCTGCAGTACCCTCTGTAGAGTCCGCACTCAGATGAAACCTGAAACTTTTTCTAAAAGGAATTCCAGCAAGAGGCATTTAAAAAAAAAATGGTTAAATCATAGACGTTGATCAAATAAATTGAGGACCCTATTGCAACAGAGTAGCTGGAGTTTCTGTTACGACAGGCTATCGTAGTCTTGTACCACAGGACTGCGTTTTCACACAATCAGATCTCGCCAGGGCAGCATGCTTAAAAATAAGCTGTCATTATGTTGCAATCTAAGAAAGAAAAAAAGATCAAGCATCCTGGGAGAGGAAACCTTACAAATGTGTTGTCTCCCAGAAAAAGTATAATAATATATTGTGAGAATGCATTCCATTTATTTTTATTTTTTCATGGGTTGTGGTGGGGCAGCCTGTTTGTTGGCAGAGCCCTTGTGTCTATGAAATGGGAGTTGAGGTGAATCTAATCCTCTATCAGCAGGAAGTTAGGGTGCACACAGTGCATTCTTGGTTTATTTTGAAAGGATTTCAGCTGCATACGATAGAGACCAATGACAAACACAGCAGATGAGAGAGCTTGTAGTGTAGTATTTAGAGCGCTTAACTCTGGACCTGGCATTGTGGGGCTGATTCATACGTGGAATATTGCTTTGGCCCCCTAGAGAAAGGACCTGCCCTAGAACGGCGCAATACCAAACAGCTAAATGAAATCGTGTCGAAGTTTCCTGGGCTCCACAATGCTCCGTGTGTCTTGGTGGATTAAACCACAGCTCTTCCAGATCAAAACAAGGAAACAGGAAAGTCAGCATCGCAAAAGGGAAAAAGGACGGTTGCTCAGGCTCATAAGCTATCTATGGGTTGCATTGGCCCATTTGCATTGTTGGCGTGATATAATACTTTATCCACTCTTTAAACATGAATACAAATGGCTTTATCAAGATTATATTCTCAGTAGTCGTGTCTGACATGCACGCCAGGGCATGATTTAATAATGTAATCAAGTTATTTATATACTGTTCTATTCTTCTTTTTTCTCCCCCTCCCATGTCCCTTAATCAAATTTCTAACATCTGGCCCCCCGCATCTGCAAGATCTGTATGGCTTTTCCGAGAGAAAAAATAGCAATAAAACCAATAAATTTGATAAAAATCTGGGGCAATTAACGAAATGAGCTGTGTTATTTTTCTTGCCTGACACCAGCAAATGCATTAAGAGAGTTAATGCTCCTAGTCAATGAGTAATGGCTTCACCGCATAGTGCATGCGTGTAATAGATTGTTGACATGTTAACCGCCGTAATCAGTGGCGATAATTCTTCGATTTTTACATGTAATTAATACCACCCATTTGTGATTGAAATCCATTGTTCAGATGCCCCGGATGCATGATGGATGTGTGTCTTTCCATTTGCCGTAATTTTATTATCAGGCAAAAATCACAGCAAGCTTTTAGATTGCTTTGGCTGTGTTTCGTGCATCCTAATCAGCCAAAATGGTGCTGTGATACACATTTTGATCCTGATGATTTAAAAATAATATGTGGTTTTCTTCTTCCCATTGAAACTAGGGCACATCTTACACCAACAGTGTCAGTTTGAGCTGCAGTCCCAAAGGGGCAGGTTTTGAGTTTCTTTGTTTGGAGATAATGACATTGATAATATCTGTCCTCTTCTTTAACCTCAGTGCCATGATGCCTATTCCTTTTCTTTAGTGAAAATCTATTTAAGACTAACACTTCACAATCTATGGAACTGTTTAAATGCTGCCTTTAAAATAAAACAAATGTTGTAAAAGAATTCAGTAGAATGACGAAGGTAAGCTGTGGGAACCTGTGGAAGATTGTGATTTTAAATAGCAATCCATGTTTAAGATTAAAATGAAGGCCAGGCTTCATGCGCTGTGATGCATTGCCACGCCACAAACAAAATGAAACGATTTGCTCTTGAACTTGCATCAGATGACAACTACAATCTATTGCAGACTATCTGAATAATCAAGGTGGAGTGTTGATATTGACCTTGAATATGACACCTTGACCTCCAATGACAACTCACCATCGATAACCAGCATCAGGTTCTCTTTTCGCATTCACTTGTGCGATACATTTTAATGATTAGAGACATAGCCTTGGTCGCTGGCCACAATGTACTGAGCATTGTTTCCTGTCTGGATCAGGAGATTAGGAGGATTATTTAAAGACTAAACCATTTGTGTATGTACACAGTCCTGTATATTAATGTGATAAATACACATTTTAGAAAAGTTAAAATTTTCTGAGAAATGTGAGGACCTGGAAGCATTGTATGTGGTTTTGGGGGGTCTCCCTTTCTGGTTACACAATGCTTCGCAATTTTCTCAGAAAAATGAGCTTCAGAGGTGCCCTTGATTTTTGCAGCCAACTCAAACAGAGGTTATGTTCACAGGAACATTTACAGAAAAAGAGAACAGCAGCAGGATACACGCCATGGTGATGATGTACTCCCTGCTGTCATGGTTGTTAGGCAAATCTTCCCCCACAGCCATTGAGGTAATTTGTCTCACATTTTACCAACTGCTCTCCAATGTGATGTGCCAGCATCAGTATTAAGATCAAGAACAACATGCAGGTGGGAAAAGAGTGTATCTTTACTTACAGGTATTCTCTATTTTGGCTGATTTAAATTGTATCTTCCTCTCTTTTACCCCTGGCTTCAAGTGCAGGTGCAAGTGTGTCATAAGAAATACAATTATGTATTGAATGTAAGCTCTTCTGAAGACGAGTTAGATGCCACTGATTTGTTGCTCATGAACCTGAAATGCAATGATGAGAAAAACCTTAGGTTTCCTCATATGTAAAGAAAAAAAAGAAAAAATCAAACAAATATTGAAAAATAAGGGGTGGAGCCACATTGCATTTCATCCCTTAATGAGTAAACACCACTCAATACAGAGGGGTGCAATTAATTTAAGATATTTCCATTTGTTGGATATTATGAATAATGTGTAAACTTTAGTAAGGCATACAGTTGCACTTGAATTAGATTTAATATGAATAAAAATTTTTACAAATCTAAAAAAAATTGCGGTGAATGGAGTGGGAGACCCAACACATAGACGTTGATTGTGGCTGCAGACTCACTTAGATACATTTCATTTCTGACAAAGGGGCAATCAACTGAAATCTCGGTAAGTTCATTTAAAATCATATTGAATGCACGCCTTAATGAAGGCTATGCAGCCAAAACATATTGTCAATTGTAGTTCTTTGGATATGTCCAGATAATGAAGGCTTTTTTCATTTAAACCCTTCCTCCTACAAAAGTGCCTTGAGCGTCAATGATGTAAGCCCACTTTCATTCAACTTTTTCTGAACACCCTCACTGTGGCTTCCTTTAATTTTTCTTTCAAGGATTGAATGCATGTACTTCTTAATCTGCTTTGGCTGGGAGATGCCACCTCACGATATCACTGGTGGAGGGATATTTGGGAGAAAATGTGCCATGCTCAGGTTTGGATACTGATCCATGTGCAAGGTGTCCTTCCCATGTGTACCTCAACACCTCCAGTGGGGAATTTGACACTACCTTAAGCAATGCATCCACTGCCGAGCTGAAGAGCAAAGAGCAAATCGAATGCATCGGTGTCACCTGTCTTTTCTGCAAGATACAGCACATATCTTGGTTTCTGTTGGGCAGTGAACAGAAGTATGACCCTGGGTTATGATTGGATCAAATTTTTGTGAGCAGCACAATTTGTTCTGGAAACACCAATGTAAAGTCACTTACCAGGGTGTTGGGCCACCATGTGTGGCCAGTCTAGCAGCTTTGGAATTCTGCAGGAGGAATATGACACCACGCTCAATGAGAATGTCAATCATCTCACAGTTAGTTGATGGAAGTGAAAAATGTGAAAAATGCTGTTCTAGAATATCCCATAAATGCTCATAGGGGCTCACATCTTGTGACTGGGAAGGCCATGGCATATGGATTATGTCAGTGTCCTGCTCCTCAAACCATTGAATGACTACTTCTACTCTGTAGATGGGGGAACATGTCTTGAAAGACATGCCTCTCTATAGGAAATAAATGCTTTTAACATGAAGAGAAGATGATCACTCAATACCACTACATGACAATTAACATTCTAACATACAACTAACTAACATTAGCTTGCATTCTAAGTGTATGAGTGTACCAAAACCATACCAGGGAAACGCGCCACCATTACAGAACCATCAGAACCCTTCACTGTTCAAGCACTGTTGTGTTTACATATTGTATTCACTACGTGTGGCTCCTCAGGATTACCTCATTCAGGTAATATGCAACATTATAAATTCTGCTGACCTCCAGCAGACCTCCAGTAGTTATTTATGGCAACTTCCACATTGGTATTGTGGATTGCTTAGAGCAGAACCCGGCTGTGGCATGCTCCCTGCTTCAAGGTCACAGATGAGCAAGGATGTTGTTTGAAGGTCACTTAAAACCAGCCTTTAATGCCATCCTTTGTGATGTACTATTTTCCAAGAAAATAACTGAGCAATTTAGAAATACACACTCAATTTGCAATGATGCATATCATAATTTGTTATTGATTACATTTTTTCAAGAAGAGTTCCATTCTGTTTTGACTATTTACTCTGAAAATCGCAAATATTGAGATTGTAGCTGTACCTAGAGGCAGAACTGCAATCCTCCTCCCGACGTAACCACACATTTCCCATCTTGGTTAAGGCCACTAGTACGTTACAATTTTATGCAACCTGTGAGGGTGGATGGTGATAGGCGCCACTCGCAGAACCCCAGGGGATCAATAAGTTAAACTGTACTGCCCTACAGTCTAACCACTAGCTCTGATAAACAGAGAATTAGGGAAGGGACAAACAAAAGGGAGGAACGGAAAATATCACCAAATGGGTGGCTAAGTGTCACACTGACACAAACAAAAGAAATGAAGAAAACTCAGCAGAGTTAATAAGGTGAGGGTAGCAAAACACCCGGCAAACAAAATACCTTATACAATTTCTTTTCAGAAAACAAAACACACAGTGGTGGAAATACGTCCACTGGATTACCAAATGGTAATAGAAAACAAACAACTAAACCAAAGACACCGAGTGTCCGAAAACGAGAAAAGGGCTAGGAAAGCCAAAAGAACAAGAATGTAACCCAAAACACAGTCGAACCGATTGAACAAAAGAAACCAAACGGAAGCTCCTAATAGAGAGCAAGGTTCCTATTGAAGGTACAAATAAAGATGTTCTTATTTGAAGATGGTTACGGACAGAAAGAGTCTTTTCTAAAATAAGTCTTTATGTTACGTTTTTAAAAAGACACAACTACCTTACCGGCTAGATCGCAAAGATGGCTTACGATTTCGCCCCGATCACACTACAGGTGCGGGTTTAAATAGGAAGGTGATTACTAATTGAACCCCACCTGTGCACCTCCCACAAGGAAGGTGCAACACCGCCACCCAGCGGTGAGTCAGGGGAAAAACCATGACACAACCAACTCCTACACTCTGAAAAAGGAGTTCTTCAGAGTGTGCGGTGGTTGTATATAGAACCATCTATTTTGCAGAACCATTTTCATCCCTCTGAGGTTCTTCAGAAGTGTATTACGAGGTGCGCTACAAGAAAACCGACGAGTCGACGAATGCTGAAGAATCTTTTTGCTGAGTGTCTTTAATGTTCAGCAATTTCTGAAATACAGGAAGAAGAATCTGGGAGAAATCACAACAGGGGAGCAGGCGGGGATATAGCTGGTCTAAAACACAAGGGACTCCCAGCAAAACGGGGAGAGTTCTCAGGTATACATATCTCAATCATTCCACCCAAGGACAGCGAAGCAGTATTCAGACAATCAATAATTTACATGTTAAATATGCAACACTTGATTAGCATTACAATTTAATTGGTTGTCAGCTGCCGCAATGCTGAGAATAGGGCAACGTTAAACTGACTCATTGCCACGATTTAAAGGCATTTACCATTGACTTTTATGAATAACCTCTTTTGTCTTTTATTTTTTTAATTCATGTAGCTAGTAGTTCTGCAAGTCAGGGAACTGTGAACCAGCTCAAAACACTCAAGGCAATTCATTGTCTTGTCTTTGGCTAGGCCATATGTTAACCTCCCCATCCATCAAATTCCCCCTGAGAGCAACAGAGACAAAGTAAAGGCCTCACTTAGCTCTCTAGTTTATTTGCTGAACTGCTTGCTATCTTTCTAGCTAGGTATCCACACATAAGCAAGTTACTTTAGTTACTAACTTGCTTGATGGTTTGGTAGTTTGAGTAGATAGCTAACATAATTTCTAAACACAACTAGTGACAAATTATAACATGCAGTCCCAATTACTGTAATAACAAAACGCACTATCCTTTCATTTAAACTTACCAAAATATCAGTAACATTAGATTTTGTATGAGCTTCATATTGTTGTAATTAGACAAATTATCATATACATTATTCATATTTCTATACAAATTACCATGCATGGGTAACTGCCAAAATAAAGATAGCACCAACATAAAGTGTCTTAATATTGCCATTTACCTTGCTCTGTAAGGGGTTGAGTGGACCTAAACCGTGTGAGGAAAGTGCACCCCACACCATAACAGCCACCAGAACCCTTCATTTACTCAAGCGTTTCCTTTATTTTGGCAGTTACTTGTATATGTCAGTTTTAAATATTTCCACTGACTGGTAAACCCTCTCTCATTGGACTAGACATGCAACTGATTAAGAGCCTTGTCCTGTATTTCAGAGACAGGCCCAACAGCACACCCAGGGATAGAAAGGTCAAGTTATGAAATCTCTTCATCTCTTTGGGATTGGCACTGATTCATTCCGCTCCCGTGAACAGAAGCTTGTGTTTTCACCACAGACTCCTTCACTTAGGATGAGCATTTGAAAGTATGTCAGATGTTCAGCACAGACATACACAAAAAACATTTTATTCCCTTAGAGATGTCAACTATATTAGGTTATGGACCAGCAAAATGCCAAATTTCAGGCAGAATACAACATGGTAATAGTGGCATGGGACATTCACCTAAGCACCACCAGCAACAGACAATACAGGCACTGACAAAATCTACCAGTACAAACTACCTAACCGGTAACAAAGCATTTCTGCCCAAATTTTACTCAAGTGTTACTGTAAATTATGAACTATTATTACTTTGGGGACCAATTTCCTTTGTGCTAAATTAATGTATCAGGAGGGTGAACGAGTTCTGCTTTTTTAAATGTTCTATTCTCAGATCTTTCCTTCACTGAGTTTTTTCATGTTAATTTGTTTTTAAAATAAAAATATGTATATTTTTAAATAGGCTGGTCATGTCAGTAGGCTGCAAAATAGGCTGTTCTTTTTTCATCCTAGAAATTGTGTAATTGTGGGGTAAGTTACAAAGCCAGGAACCCCACTTCAACTAATCAGGAGATCTCATAAGATGTATTTAATTAATGCAAGTGAAACCATGTCATATTTAAGTGCAGCCTTATCAATTGATTAAAAAAATGTGTCTGTCATTATTTCTAATAAATCATTCCTTCCCCAGACTCTTCAAAACAATTGTTTTTCCCCTTCTAATTAAAAACAGGCCATCTGTTTCTTCAGTGTGTTCTCACTGATTGAATTACGATTGAATGACATCAGTTTTTCTGAGTGTCTTCCTACACAAGGACACTCAATGATATATTGTACTCTGAAAGATAAGATCTGCCATGATGGGCCTAATTCTTCTTCGGCTGGTCACATCTCAACGTAAGATAGCGTCTCGAAATGGAAAGTGCTGTTCACATTTACAGACTGGTGAGAGACGATCTAACTGGTCGGTGCCATTGTGTCGTGGACTGTGAACCATGAAAGTACAGCCAATTCAAATATAACACAGATGTTAGAACACACTCTAGTAAATATGGCCTTCTTTCCTCGAAAAATGTTATTCACACCAATCCAATGGGACCCATCCCAAGGATATGGCGTGGTCATTGCAAACAGGCTCTGCGCTGCTATTGGGCAGTCGTAGCCAGAATGACGAATGGCGAAACCGCGACATTTCCTATTTGTTTAAATGAACTTGCCTATAAAATGTGGTGTTACGAACTGTGCTTGACCCTCCGTATTCGAATATTGCAATGTTCCAGATTTCATGCATCATTACTTGTCATGTGTGCTATGAAATTGTTTCCCATTGTACTAGAAGCTGTGCATATAATCCGTTCATGTAGGATTAATATTATAATTACTTTTTTGGCAGCACATACCAAATAGGCATGCAGAATATACTTACATAAATAATACACAGTCATGCAAGCTTCAGTATACTAATGGCCAAGGACTAAATGCTTCTAGAAAATAGCATGGAGAAAATTGTGCTCAAAATTGTGGCACGTCTTTGAGCAAATAATTACATAACCCTGTGCAAACATCAGCTGCCACAGCATCCAACCCCATATTGGTTCCAAGAAATGTGCTCTAATTCTAGAGCATGCACACTCAGGTGTAGACTCGGCTAAAACGGCCCATTCATTATATAAGATGCTAAATGCTTCCTCAGATTAAAAAAAACAACAACAACAACAAGATTACACATACTGCTACTTTTGAGGACAACTTCCAGTTGAGCTGAGGACATGCAGTCCTGAGATGTGTGAAACAAAAGTGATTTGTTTGATTATGTTGCCCCAGTAGGCTGGTATTCCACACACCTGCATTCACTTTATATATAAACAAACAAACAAACAAACAAACTATATATATTGATGTAGCTATCATCCATGGAGGAAATACTGTGCCAATATTAATTAATTAAATAAAAAGTGAAATGTCAACATAAATAATTAAATGTAAAATATTTGTTTATTTATTTCCACATGTCAATATTTATTTAATTATTTATATATTTATTTATATATTTTATTTATTTATTTATATTGTCACATTTCATTTCTGGTGTGAAATGGTTAATACTTAAATCTGTCAACATCATCTATCAAAGCCAGTGGGTGGGATCAAACCTTCGATTGGTGGTTGAACTTGGCTTGATTGCTTTTGCCTAATGAGGTGTTTTGAATATGGTGCTCCCCGTGCTGGGTATATATTATATATTTTGGCACCATATATTTTGTGTTAAAGTAGGAGAAATGTTGGTAGTAGTGGACCTAATTGAAGCAAATGTTGCGAGCCCTGACTTTGTGCTAGATCAAAGTAAAGGATTTTATGGAAGTGATTGTAATGCCAATGTTTTTCACAGGTTTATTTTTTTGTTCGCGGGTTGAATTTTTATAAAATGAATGATTGAAAACATAATTTCACTCATCAGCATTAATTGGTTCAGTCATTCACATTAGTTAGAACCACATTGGTTCAGTCATGAGACAGTTCAAGGCAGAGGTTGTCCCTAAGCACAGGATATAAAATCAGATAATTCTACCCAAATGCTAATCTTAACCATTTTGCTGTAATAATCTAAACTAACTTTACATCAGCACCAGCCAACTTCTACCTACACTGATAATACATGCTGATTGGAAAGGGAATGCACGCTCAATTGTAGCTACAAACCTGTCCGACAGACCGCTGCCAGCTTTTTTCTCCCTGCCAGCAGCAACACTAACAAACTAGCTAGTACGC
>JAINUG010000669.1:0-84610 GCA_029706075.1 Aldrovandia affinis | reverse complement strand
TGAATAAAGGAAATTAACCTTTGAAAAGATATATATATATGTATAATAATAATAATTTAAAGGTCAGTGGCAGTCAGTCACATGGTTTTTTGTTTTAAAAGTATTAAATGAATGTTATTATCAGCCACTAGATGGCAGGGTTGCCTTAGTTTGGTTAGAATTAGGAGATCTGTTCTTATCAGATCTATATGATTTAGTAATAAAAGTGCTGACTAAGGGTATTATGTTGGGAATGTTTAAGTTTTGTCCCACGATGTATGATTAGCACTGTTATGACTTGTATCATGAAAAGTTTTTTACAATAAAAATAAAAAATCTGTTCTTATCAGTTTAATATCTGATATGTCCCCCATCGGGGGACTACATATTAAACGGATTTTTAGAACGGGGAGTCGGAAAAGGTGTGTTTGCGTTTGCGTTTGTGTTTGTGTTTGATGTTGTTTTTTTAATTTTGCAGCATCACAGGTGCCCAATGGAATGGAACGGAATGGAATGGCAGAGCCACGTGTGCCCTGTGTGTGGAGGTCTGAATGGGTGGCTGCTTGGAGGCGGAACACACTGACTTGGATGGGGACAGTGAACGGGGCTGGGGACAGGCACAGGGACGGGGCCATCGACAGGGCCATCCTGCCGTCCCTGTGGGTTTGGGTTAGGGTTAGGGTTAGGGTTAGGGTTAGGGTTAGGGGCCAGAGGGGGCAGTATGCGGTTATCGCTTCTCGGCCTTTTGGCTAAAATCAAGAGTTCGAGTTTACGATGGCAACCTCATCCCAGGATGGAGGATTACCAGCCTATCGGGCGCGGATTAAGAACACGATCCGTTTTGAGGCAGGAGCTGACCAGGAGAAGAGGAAGGTATTCACTTTGGAGTTTTTTGTAAATAAGGTGGTTAAGGGTTTTTTCCAATATTGCACCAGAAAGTATTTATTGTTTACAGGACTTTTCGTCACGTGGCTTTTTGACCTTTCCTTTTCACGGAGGCCGATTGTTTCCAAGTTTTCACACAGTACACAGCTGCTCTGGATACCCCTGTGCTGGAGGGAGTGAGGGTGGAACTCCTCTATGTACAGGGGTGGAGGCCACTCACTGTGCACTGCTACAATCCATTCATCCGGGAGGAAGACATCATCTTCCTCAGCCGGTACTGCGCCGAGGTGAAGGATGGGGCGAAGCTCCAGGACCGGTGCGGGTTCTGGAACGGGAGGCGAAGGTACACCGTCCGCTTCCAAAGGGACCCGTCGGGGGTGAGTGGTTTCGCTCACCCCCCGGGGAGCTTCTCGATAGGGTCGGATAGGGGCACCTGTTTTACCCTGGGCAGCCTGAGTACTGCCGCAGGTGTAACAAGTTTGGGCACACTAAAGAAGTGTGCCAGGCCGACAAAAACGCCTGCTGGGGGGGGCGCTAGCGAGCAGCAATGGAGTAGGTTGTGTTTCCGTACAAAAATATATATTATTGGCACGATATTCTCGCAAAAGGTTGCTAAGTGACGTCGTTTACTTGTTGGTGTCTCCTTGTGCACTTTTTGTTGTTGTTTTTCTTTATGTAAATGGCCTCTGGACTGCGAAAGTTTGCGTATAACAAGAGACACGCGGAAGCTACTAGCAAGACCGATATCGATCCTAGCAAACTAGCTAAAATGGCGGATATGGACAAGTTGAGGGCTGAGATTTTGACTTCTCTGAAAAGTGACATTGCCACTCTCATTCGATCTGAATTGAAGGCCGTGCTCGCGGAGGGGTTTGGCGACATTAACCCCTGAGGTCGGCTGGATCGGCGCCGATCCAAGCAGCAATACAAGTATATTACTATTTCTAACTTCGCGATATTTTATCATACACACGCAAAAAAAAACATTGACAGAAACCTTAGAATCGCGACTTTCCGATTTGAGCACTGGCAAATCAAATGGGATTTTTAAAATTAGCTTAATTAGACCAAAAGTAAACCTTGCTTTTACTCTGTTTTTACCTTTTAGTAACGTCCCCTTTCTATTGACATGTTAACGAGGTGCTAATTTCGGGAGGTGCGTCGGGCCATGTGTGAAAACGCCGGCATAAACAACACAAACTGAAGAGGACAGTCTATGCTGATATTTATTTTATTTCGCTTGTTTTCAAATACTCGTGAAAATATATATAAATTCGCGTCTTGTGACTACATATTCCGCATGTCGCAATGTAACAAATTGCAATAGGCACAGAAAATACTTTTCAAACAGCCTAAAATGTTATAAAATATATCGTATGTCTGTGTTTACGCTTGCAATCTGCCAGCAACAGTATATTCACGAGTATATTTTCAAATACTCGTGAAAATATATGAATTCCGCGCCTTGTGACTACATATTCCGCATGTCGCAATGTAACAAATTGCAATAGGCACACAAAATACTTTTCAAACAGCGTAAAATGTTATAAAATATATCGTATGTCTGTGTTTACGCTTGCAATCTGCCAGCAACAGTCTATGCTATTGATTTTATTTCGCTTGTTTTTTTATTTTTTTACATCTTGTCTGTGTTTACGCTTGCAATCTGCCAGCAACAGTCTATGCTGATATTAATTTTATTTCGCTTGTTTTCAAATACTCGTGAAAATATAGCCTATGAATATCGCGTGTTGTGACGCCAAACATTCCGCGTGTTGCAACGTAACAAAGAGCCAAAATGAATATTCAGGTATTTAGCATTTAGCCCTCCCACAGCCTGAAATAAATGTGACCAGTTCTGATAAAAACAGGTTTTTAGCTATTTAGATCTCAGATGTGCTAAACTATTTTCACACCCTTACATAACCAAGACCTTGGTGAACAAACGCACATTGGCAAAACAATTCGTCACTATAGTTTAGTGTGTGCTTTCACATCTTTTGTGACAGCAGAAAAATTTACTATTTTTAACTTGTGTGTTTGTAGATCTATTTACAAGCTGCATATGATACTGACCAAACTATTGATGGCATACAAATGTAGCTGTGATTGTCCTTCAAATAAAAATATCAAACACTTTGGAGTAAGTGTGTGTTAAATTGATGAAATTGAGATAAATATCAGACCATGCCAAAATCTAAAAACATTAAAAGCTTAGCACGGACCTCAGGGGGTTAAATCCGAACTCCAAGCGGTAAAATTGGAACTCGTCGCCAATACCGCTATGCTTCGCTCCGACCTGGATAAAATGAAAACGACCATGACTGACATGGAGCACGGTCTATCCACATGCTCGGATGACATGACTGCTTTGCAAACTACTGTGGGCAAATTGGAATCGGCGGTGACAAGTCTGCAAGAAAAATGCCTTGACCTAGAGGGGCGAATGAGGAGGTCTAATATCCGTATACTCAATGTCGCGGAGGGACCGGGTTCGGCTTCCCCTACAGCTGTTTCAAAGTTGCTGCGGGAAGCTCTGCACTTGGACAAGGACCTGGTGATAGACAGATCGCATCGCAGTCTTCAACCAAAACACCCCAGTGGCAAACCTAGGGCTATCATAGCTAAGCTACACTACTATCAGGATTGCGCTGATATCCTTCGGAGGGCCAGGGAAACCGGTCCGTTGCAGTTGAATGGAACGACAATCCTGATTTTCCCCGACTACCCTCCAAGCGTCGCTCAGGCAAGATCGGCGTTCAACGATGTTAGAAAGCTTCTGCGAGGACGAGACGGAGTCCGGTATGGCATGTATTATCCTGCAAGATTTCGGATTACACACAACGGTACCGAGAAGCAGTTTCAAGATCCAGTGGAGGCAATGGCGTATGTAAAGGCGAGTATTTCGCAACTGGCTGAGGACGGGTAGCGTAATGTCATCGGATGCATACATAGAACTTTGGCAAATTTGATTGTTTATAAAAAGAGACTGAACCAATTCTTGTTTATTAGAGATGACTGCCCGATATGATCTATGTTTTCATTATTCTTTTGCTTTGCTGAGTCTATGCGCATTGATTGGGAATGCTGGTTATAAAGACTGGACCAATTATTGTTTACATAAAATGGCTGTCCGATATAACCTCCGTTTATTGTCTTTCTGCTCAAAGAAAGCTTACAAATGTTAAATGACAACGGAGGGAAAAGGGGGAAAAAATAAAAACAAAAATGTTTAGTGACACCAATCTTCTGTTAAGATTATTTTATTTTGACTAGTATCACAATATCATAGCAGAGGCTGCCATTTCTGAAGTGTTATCAGTATGCCTTCAGGGAGGCACAGGAGAGACTGTTTGGATTTGAAAATTCTGTTTGTGTGAACAAAAGTGTATATAATGTTAAAAAGTGCCTTTTCATCTCAGCTAATAGCAGAGTTACCTGTTAAGGTTAGTGTTCCTCAAAATAAGCACTTTAATGTGTGGATGTTACTTCGAGGGGTTAGGAGTCACTGTGTTATGGGAGGTGACGGGAAGGGATTCTATTGCACTGAACTTTCACTTGATACTTGTTTATTTTTGTTTTCGTACTATTTGCTTGGAGGTGTGGTTATACTTACAAAATATGGTTTCAGTATGTAAATGTATCATTGGCATTTATCTTTCTGAGGTAGAACATGGCTGAACCACATTCACATAGGTCGGGATCAGGTTGCCAGGTGACTTTTGCTAGCTGGAACGTCAAATCAATGAACCAGTTAGTAAAATGTAAGAGAGTGCTTTCACATTTAATTAAACTTAAGGTGGGGATTGCTTTTCTTCAAGAGACCCATTTGCGCAATTGTGACCATTTTAGGATTAGGGGGGGGTGGATAGGACAGTCATATCACTCAAATTTCCACTCTAAATCCAGGGGGGTCGCTATTCTCATTCATAAAAATTTTCCATTTATAATGTCACAAGGTGAAGCGGATTCTGCAGGCCGATATGTTATAGTAGTAGGCAGATTGTATGATACACCAGTAATTTTAGCCAATATATATGCACCCAATTGCGACGACAGTGCATTTTTTACAAAAGTTTTTTCACGTATTCCCAGCATAGATACACATCGTCTTATTTTGGGTGGGGACATGAACTGTGTATTGTCGCCCTCTTTAGACCGCAGTTCAACCAAACAGATGGCGCCAACTAAAGCGGCTTCTACAATACATCTATTTCTTGAAACTTATGGTATAGCTGATGTGTGGCGCTTTCAAAATCCCACATCTAGAACATACTCTTTTTTTCTCACCAGTCCACAAAACCTATTCGCGTATAGATTACTTTTTCGTGGACAAGATCCTTCTTCCATTAATAACTGAATGTGACTACCATGCAATAGTCATTTCCGACCACGCTCCATTGGTGATGACGTTGAACATACCAAACTCACATTCCAATTACCGCCCCTGGCGCTTTAATACATTATTACTTTCAGATGAGGCCTTTGTTGAGTTTATCTCCACTCAAATAAATATATTCTTAGAACTTAACCAGACCCCCGGAATGTCTTCCTCAGTGGTGTGGGAATCAATGAAAGCATATCTAAGAGGGCAAATTATATCCTACAGTGCCCAATTTAGAAAGGCCCAGAATGAACGATTAGAGAAATTAACAAATGATATTTTAAACATAGACATGCTTATTGCCCGTGCACCAACGCCTGAGAATCTTATTAATAAAACACGACACAGGACTTATGAGTTTGGGGAGAAAACTGGTAAAATTCTTGCTCATCAACTACGCCAGAGAACCGCGGCCCAATCTATACCTGGAATAAAAGATACATTTGGCATCAAACATACAGACCATGTAGAGATTAATCAGTGCTTTCAGGAATACTACTCCCAACTATATACATCTGAATCGCACAATAACAAAATACTTTTTGACTCCTTCTTTGATAAAATAATCATTCCCTCAGTTGATGAAGAGACTGCGGCTAATCTGGAAAACCCGTTCTCCGCACAGGAACTTATCACTGCAGCTAAATCCATGCAAAATGGAAAATCGCCGGGTCCAGATGGATTCCCGAGTGAATTCTATAAGACATTTGCTGATCAATTGGCCCCCATTCTGCTATTGGTCTTTGATGAGTCATTTGAATCTGGTTCGTTGCCCCCAACAATGCGTCAAGCAGTCATCTCTCTTATTCTTAAAAAAGACAAACCGCCCCTGGAGTGTGGTTCATTTCGGCCCATTTCCCTATTAAATGTAGATAGTAAATTACTTGCAAAGATATTGGCCCGACGTTTGGAGGCTATATTGCCCTCTATTATATTGGATGACCAAACGGGGTTTATAAAAAATCGCCACTCATTTTTTAATCTACGTCGCTTATACAATATTTTGTATGATCCCACTGCACCTGACACTCCTGAAGTAATAATATCACTTGATGCTGAGAAAGCATTTGACAGGGTGGAGTGGGACTACCTTTTCTATACCTTAGGTCGATTTGGATTTGGACCAAAACTTATATCTTGGATTAAGATTCTTTATTTTTCCCCCTTAGCTGCAGTACGTACAAACTCCACCCTCTCTCCTTTTTTTTCACTCAGACGCGGCACTAGACAGGGATGCCCTCTGTCACCCCTTCTGTTTGCTGTAGCGATTGAGCCACTTGCCGCAGCTATACGTAGCGAGACTAGGATCAAGGGTATATGAAGAGGAACTATTGAGCATAAAGTATCACTCTATGCTGATGATATGCTTTTATATATTTCTGATCCATTAATTAGTATACCCAAAACAATTGACCTACTAAATGAATTCAGCAGGATATCTGGATATAAAATAAATTTGCAGAAGAGTGAACTTATGCCTATAAACGCAGCAGCCAAATCGACCCCACCCAATCTAATACCCTTTAAAATGAGTACGCACAAGTTTAAGTATTTAGGTATCTGGGTCACATATCACTTTAAAGATCTTTATAAGGCCAATTTCCCCCCACTTATTGCGATTCTGAAACAGGACCTAGAAAGATGGGATATTCTGCCTTTGGCGTTGGGAGGTAGAATAAATACAATTAAAATGAATGTTCTTCCTCGGTTTCTGTATATTTTTCAATGCCTCCCTATATTTCTGACTAAAACATTCTTCATGTACATCGATGGGCTAATATCTTCCTTTATCTGGCAAAAGAAACGACCACGGATAAACAAAAATATATTGCAACGTCACCGTCTACATGGTGGACTAGGTTTGCCCAATTTTCGATTTTATTATTGGGCTGCTAATATCAGTATCATGCTACATTGGAAGCATTACTCACTTGATAACACTCTGCCTAAATGGCTACTGTTGGAGGGCGCCTCCTGTAGATCTGCTTCACTACATGCGCTACTCTGCTCGAAGCTCCCACTTCCTGAATCTATATCTACATACTCTGCCAACCCAGTTGTAAAGCACTCTCTTAAAATTTGGGCACAATTCAGGCGATCCTTTTCACTCAATGACCTCTCTATTCATGCCCCAATAGCAAAAAATAACATGTTTGCACCCTCTATGACTGATGAAGCATATGGTAGTTGGGCACAGATGGGACTGACCAAGTTGAGCAACATGTATGATGGGGGAAATTGTATGTCTTTTGAACAACTTAGATTGAAATACAATGTCCCCCGTACTCACTTCTTTCGATATCTACAGCTTCGTAGTTTTTTATTTGCATCCACGTCCCAATTTCCATTGCTACCCCCTGATTCTTTCACCGATTCATTACTAAATCTTAATTCCAATGCAAAGCAAGTTATAGGAACAGTGTATTCTTTACTTAATTTACATGATTTGCAACCTTTGACATTGTTGAAGAGCCGGTGGGAAGAAGACTTGGGTATAACACTTTCTGACGAAACCTGGCATGGTGCTTTGGACAGAATACATTCTTCGTCAGTTTGTTTGAAGCACACGGTTATTCAATTCAAGATAATACATCGATTACATTGGTCCAAGGTAAGATTAGCTAAATTTACATCAGATATTGATCCAACTTGTGACCGGTGTAAACAAGCACCAGCTACTCTCTCACATATGTTTTGGCAATGCCCGAGGCTGTCTGAGTTCTGGCTCTCAATATTTAAATTTATCTCAGAAGCGTTAGAAATAACTATAGAACCCTCTGCCACTGTTGCAATATTTGGGGTGGTCCCATCTGATACTCTGATCAGAAGACATGTTAAAATAATAATAGGCTTTGCTACCTTTCTGGCAAGGAGATTGATATTATTGAAGTGGAAGGATACTTTTTCTCCAACTTTTAGCCACTGGATTAAAGACCTTATGTATCATCTGACTTTAGAAAAGATCCGTTGCTCCACAAGGAGATATTCTCTTAGCTTTGAGGACATATGGCAACCTGTACTGACATATATAGAGAAGATAGACGCTTCTAAGATCTCTGCCAATGATACGCCATGAACCACTTCCTCCTTTATTCAAGTAATTTTAATTTTCATTATTTTATTTATTTGTTTGTATATTCATTTATGTTTTTTTTTTTTTTTTTATGTGTATGTATCTGGTTTTATTTTACTATTTACTGAATATGAAGTACCAGTGCAATGCGGGTGGGGCTCTGTTGGAGAACGAGGGGGGGTAGGGTGAAAATATTGTAAAGAAGAATTATATTGTTATTTCTATGTTATTTGTGAAATAAAAAGACTTTGAACAAAAAAAACGCCTGCTGGATTTGTGCTTCGGCTGACCATATCACAAAGGACTGTGTAGCCCCAAAGTCCTGCAGTCTGTGCGGGGCATCGGGCCACCTGCATCGGGCCTGCCCGCAGAGAAAGAAAACCTGGGCAGATTTGTTTGGTGAAGGGCAGGCCCGTGGAGACCATGCGGTCGGCCACCTGGGGCCTCCGGGGGGTGCAGCGCCCTCTGGTGGCTTGGAGAAGGCGATGCAGGTCCAAGCGCCAAAAATAAAATCTGGAACGGAGGGCGCTCCCAGGATCGCCCCCAGGGAGGCTCCAGGCTCCGCTCCCGGCACGGTTGCTGCTGAGGCCCAGCCAACGGTCCTGGTCCCGGCGTGGTTCCTGGTCCTGCATCCCACCCGGGTCCCTCATCCGCTCCGGCTCTGGGCACTGTTCCGGCTTCCGTTTCGCCCCCTACCCTTCCCCATGCCCTTGTTCCTGCTGTTGCTACGCCCCCTCAGGGTTCCCACGCTTGCCTTGAAAAATTTTTCCATGCTACCTCCTAATTTTCCAGGTACCATATTAAGTGATGATCTATTGACATCTGGATCTACATTTACATTTACATTTTACATTTTAAGCATTTAGCAGACGCTCTTATCCAGAGCGACTTACAAGATGTGCATTAATACAAGGTAAGAACAATCAAAGTTAGCGTACAAGATCAGTGCAGTAAAACGGCTATCTGGTGGAGAATCCATCACCCTACACCGCTGCCAGGATGAAGGCTTATAAAACTACCGAAAGCTACAAGTATTTCCACTCAGGCTGGGTAAACAATGCTGGTGTGTGGAAAGTGAAGAAATTCTTCATTGTCAAAGCGAAGGTGAGTGACGTTAAATTAGCCTAGCCTATCGGTATGCTAGCTAACGTTACGCTACGGTCAGTGGTAAGGTAGCTACCTCTTGCTAACCGGTAAAGTTAGCTGTCAAAGCGAAGGTGCCTTTCGTTATGTTACGTTGTCTAGTCTATCTAACGTTACACAGCTAAATTACTATCTTGTGGTAGATAGCTCTAATTCTGGTAACGTTAGCTAGCTACGTTGATCACAGAAGGCCCCTGAAGCTTTCCCCCCCATCCGCGCCCCCTCCCACACACACAACCCCCTAGGACACCTGACTACTTACTTGATTTAAAAGATGTGCCAGTCAAGTCTACATTGTAAATGCTTAGAGATGATGTCTTATTGATAATATCAATGCATGAAATAATGCAACAAGCTGTAGATGAACAACAATTTATTGAACTGGAACTTTGAGACACATGAGCACTGGGAATGATATATGTTCTCTCTTCCACTCCTCTCCTATCTCATCCTGTCCTCTTCTCTCCACACCTCCCCTCTCGTGTCCGCTCCTGTCTTCTCTTCCTACTCTTCTCAACTCCTCTCCACTCTTCTCCCTTTTCCTCTGTCATCCTCTACTCTCTTATCCTCCTCCTCTCTTCTCCTCTTTCATCTTCTCCCCTCTTCTCTTCCTCCTCCCTCTTTCCTTCTGTGCCCTCCTGGCTCCTCCCCCTCTCCACTCCTCTTCCTCCTCCTCTCTACAGTCTGAAGATCTGAAACGTTATTTTGTTATTAGAATGTTATTTTGAGTTAAAATTGGTCATCTCCATAAGCTAAAATGGTGTTATATTTGTCTTTAGGAGGGTGACCAATAAATATTACAATCTTTCATACATCCATAAAGGCTATTGCACATACCTCATTGCTTTAACTTATTGACAGACTCTTGCAGCTCTTTCAGGGCTTTGTCTAGAGCTGCCACCTCTTCCTTTTTATCAGCAACCCCTTTCCGATAGGCATTTGATTTTGACAGCAGTGTAAAATCGTGCTTCTTCACTGCCATGACTGCCATTTCATGTGCTTCTTTCTCCATTGTTTCAGCGCTTGTCATTACTTTTTGCCGCTTTGTTTTCACTTTCTGGATTTCCTGGCAGAGCTCCTTTCTTTTCTTCTCTTTGGTGGTTTGCTCTCTCAACTTCTTCTGGTCTTCCAGATACATCTCATATCTTGTCCTTGCTCCTCTGCAGTGTTGCTTGAGGTCTTTTGGAGAGCTTCATCTGTGTGCCCAGCCATTGCATCGTGGACCAAGCGCATTGCTATTAGCGTCTTCTCCTGTAGGTTTTCAACAAGCATATCCTTGTTAACAGAGTACCCCCTTTCTACTGCAGCTTGTCCATGAGACAGCGTGAAGAGACATTTCATGATGTTCCACAGTTCTGCATACTCTTCTTTGCCACTGAGATATCTTCCGAAGAATTCATCAAGTCTGCAGCTGTAAACAAATTCTTGGAACTCTGCTTTGTGGTTTGTGTTGACATCGAGTGAGAATGCTTTATACTGAGAAAGGACTTTGTCACA
This sequence comes from Aldrovandia affinis, assembly GCA_029706075.1. Classification (NCBI taxonomy): domain Eukaryota; kingdom Metazoa; phylum Chordata; class Actinopteri; order Notacanthiformes; family Halosauridae; genus Aldrovandia; species Aldrovandia affinis. Next base: position 73,649 of record JAINUG010000669.1, on the reverse strand, counting down.
CTCTGTGGCAGGGCACCATCCAGCATTGAGGAGAACCTGAAGGAGTTTCTCAAACATTGCTGTTGCACTTTCGGTTTCTGTCACAATCATCACAGGGTCAAGGGACCTCATATGCCGCACAGCTGGATACATGAGAGGACTTCTCTCCATCGTTTTCTTGCAGGTCATTGCGAGTAAGGAGACACATTCTTTTTTGAACTCCACGATTTTCACTGGATTTTCCTGGAGCTTCTCAGATGCCTTCTGCAAAGCCTGCTTGGTTGAAAATCCTATGTCCAGGTGTTTGAGTGGGACATGGATTTGCTTCTCTTGGGGGTCCAGTTTAGTGAGCTGGAGAGGTGTCTTGATCTTTGCCAGCTCTTCTCTCTTGATAAAGCATGACAGCAGGCCTGTCAGGGTGCTTTGGAGCTCCTTTGCCAAGAATGGCACCATTGGGGCATCTGTCTGAAATACCTCCAAAAAAGGCTTCAGCTGTCTTGCAACAAAAGCGAAAAACTCAAGTTTAGCCAGGAAAAGAGGGTCTTCGGTTGCCTTCTTGACTGTCAAGTAGGACGCAGATGTTGGCACTTTACTCTTCGGAAGTTTCTTGTGGCTGTGGATGTACGCCGTCACAGCTGGCCACACTTCGATTGCCCGCTCAGCAACTTGCAAGTCTTCAACCCATCGAGTGGCACAGAACTTCAGAGGAAATCTTGCCGTTTTAGTCAGCTCACTTAAATCCTCTCGCCTTGCTGGCGAGTCATGGAACACCTGCCAAAGCGCTCTCAGCGCATCTCCGATTTTCCAACCTGTTTCCCTCTCTCCGGTCTGGAAACTTCCATGCACAACATGCAGACCACAACTTCCCAGGTTGATGAGCTTTGGTGCATCTGGATCCTCTTTGCTCTTGTCCTCTTGGAATATTCTTAAGAACTTCCAATTCACTGTAGGGCCGTCCATCGATATTTGCAGGAGCTTCTTGGGGTCCAGAGGTGACAGGGATCTGTTGATACCCTCCAATAGCTTCTCTGCCTGAGTGTGTCCTAGGAACTCTGAAGTGAAGTAACGCACAGCTACTTTCCCTTCGCGTTCACTCCAGTAGCGCAGAATGATATCCATCTGTTCTGTTTGTGTCACTTTGTTAAGGCATTCGTCAAAAGACACTACATGACACGTTGCTTTTCTTACGTCTTCGATCAGCTGCTCTTTAAAATGAGGATACAAGCCAAAACATATAAGGTAAGCCGATTTTGTTGCGCCACATGTAAATTGTTTGGCAATTTCGCTGTCTGGGAACATCTGAGCAAATGTGTTTGAAATGTCAGAGTTGGAGTTGAACGAGAAGTGTGACCTGACCATCTTCATGACCCAGCGAATCTCTGCTTCAAATACAGCTTGGCTTGAAAAAAATGTTTTCCCCTGAGCTCCAGAGCCTTTTTCCGTAGGCTGTTCACTGCTGGTACTGGGCACCTGACTGTCACTTTCGTAGAAGGGGTAGTATGCCTACTCTTACTCTGTAAAAGCTTTTGTAAATCAAACTAATGAACCTAAAAGGGAAAACATAAGGCTGGTTCCCCTGTGGTTCCTCAGTACAGCAACCTCACTAGTAAGCTTAGCTTAACAGTATAGATGTATAGAATCAGTCTGGTCATGATCAATGATTTTTCAAAAATGTCTCACCCCAAATGTTCCTATTTAAGTATCATTTTTTTAAAAAAAAAAAAAAAAAAAACAAAAATAGCTAAAAGTAGATATAAGAATGAATGTTACAAAATTGATCAAGACTAGACTGGTCATGTCAACTAGTATAGAAGTAATGACAGCCTAATGTGAAAATGTATTGGTAGTTAGCTAGCAATGCAAGCTAGCCAACACTAGCTAGTTAGTTAGCAAGCTGAATGTTGGCTAGCAAGATTGCACTGCATGTGCTTGCTAACCATCATTAATGAATCCAAATTCAAAACAAACTCCCTAAATGTGGTGAATAACACGGTTTTAGGAAAAGTCAATGAGTGAAATACATATGGGGATCAAACATAGTTCTAGTATTTTAAAAGCAAGGTAAAAATTACCTCAACAATTCTAGTGTAAGCTGCTAGCTAGCAAGTTGCTAGCTAGCTAGCTAGTTAGCAAGATTGCACTGCTTACTAACTAACGTTGATAAACCCAGGTTTACTACACAGTTAAAACACAGCTACTTACATTTGAGGATAAACTTGCATAAGAAGTTTCACTGTAGATGTCAAGGCTCCCGTGTTGGCTGGGAAATGCATGTATTTGACCCTTCTATTGAGATCGCGAGTAACGTTTCTCGGTTATTATTCCCGAAGTCCACCAATCCGAAACTATACTTTTAAAGTCCATATCACCAGGTTGCCTGCATCAAATTCCAACATCCAATATACCAGATAGGATGCCAAGAGCATGCTCTACAACATGGGATCATCCATTTCTATCTACAGTAAAAGCTGTTCACATGTAAAGGGTTTTTATAAACTCATCTTAATTCTGTGCTCAATAGTTTCATTTTATTACTATTTTACACATCATCCAATACAATTTTCCAGGACAACTGTTTCAATTTCCATGTAAGTGTTCACTTTTGCTCAGTTTCCATGACTTTTCCAAACCTGGAAAATGAAAAAATAAATTCCATGGTTTCCATGGTTTCCAGGTACCGTGGGAACCCTGCCCCTGTTCCAGCTCCTGCATCAGGTTCCGCTCCTCCCCCTGTTCCAGCTTTGGCTTCTGGCCAAGCCCCCCCACCCCACTGCGCCCCTGGGGCAGCAAGGCTTTGGACGAGGGAAGGCACTGAGCCCCCGGAGTCCAGGGAGGGGGACCTCTCCCCATCTCTGGTGGCGGTGGGCTGCCCCACCACCCAGGATCTGGAGACCCCACAGGAGTGGGGAAACTCCATGGATCCTGGGGAAGGCAAAGAGACCAGCTGGGTGACCCAGAAGGTACGAAAGAGGCCCCTGTTTGGGGAACACTTTGAGGCCAGGGGTTCATAGGCAGCCCCCGCAATCCCGCTAGCCAACCAATTTGCGTCAGTTTTGGGACAGTGAACGGGGCTGGGGACAGGGACAGGAACAGGGCCATCGACAGGGCCATCCTGCCGTCCCTGTCGGTTTGGGACGCTGGGGGGCCGGTGGCCAGAGGGGGCAGTATGCGGTTATCGCTTCTCGGCCTTTTGGCTAAAACCAAGGATCGAGGGAGCTGGAAACCACATCATCAGATGGTGGACTTCCGGCCTTCAGGGCGCGGATGAAGAATACGGTGCGATTTGCTGCAGGAACGGACTCTGAGGTAAGGAAGAGATTCACGTTGTTCACAAGTTTTTTGTTAATAAAATAGTGAAGGGTACCTTAAAGCTTTCTAACAAATAAGTTTATTGCATGCAAGATTTCTTAGCATCACAGGGTTGCGTTGATTTAATTTTTTTCACAGAATCTGAAGATCAGATGGAAGATAAGACTATGAATACCTCATCTCACGATGGAGGGTTGCCGGCCTACAGGACGCGGATGAAGAATACGATCAGGTTCGATGCAGGAGGAGATGCGGAGGTAAGGAAGAGATTCACCCTTTATTATTTTGTTCAAAAAGTGGTAAAAGGTGTATTGCACGTTGATCCGGAGAAAGTTTATTGTTTGGGGGACTTTTCTGCACAGCGGTTCTTTGATTTAAGCTTCTTTACTGAGGCTGCCTCTATGCAATGTTTTGATTTATATACTGAGCACCGGGACACACCTGTGCTGGAGGGAGTTCGTGTGGAGCTCCTCCAGGTACAGGGGTGGAGGCCACTGGTTGTACACACGTACACCCTTTTGTTAGCGAGCACGATATAATTGTTTTTCTTAGCCGCTTTTGTTTAGAGATGAAAAATGGCGAGAAGCTCCGTGACAAATACGGGTTTTGGACGGGGAAGCGGCGATATCTCGTCCGCTTCAGGCGAAATCCGTTGGGGGTAGGCGGTTTCGCTTACCTTCTTGGGAGCTTCTCCATCGGGGCTGACAGGGGGTACTTGTACTTCCCGGGTCAGCCGTTGTACTGCAGGAGGTGCAGTCGGGGGGCACACCAAAGAGGTGTGCCACACCGACATGGCTAAATGTAGGTACTGTGCATCGGCTGACCATGTCAGCCAGGATTGCAAGGCCCCCAAGACCTGCAGTCTGTGCGGAGCGGTAGAGCATTTGTTTCGGGCCTGTCCTCAGAAAAAGCGGACATTCGCCGAACTGTTTGCAGGAGGACAGGCACCTAACGACCATGCGGTCGGCCACCTGGTGCCTCATGGCCACCATGCGGTCAGCCGACAGGTGTCTCCTGGGGGTGCAGCGCCCTCTGGTGGCTTGGGGGTGGTAGTGGCAGTGACAGCCCCGGTAGTAAATCCAGGGGCGGATGCTGCCCTCGGGAAGGCTCCAGGGTCCGAGCAGCACATACCAGCAGCTCTAGTCTCCGCTCCAGGCACGCCTGTAGCTGAGGTCCACACATCGGCCTCAGCGTCAGCCTCGATGCCTGTTTCTCTCTCCCTCCCCATCACTTCTACCTCTCCCACCACCACCCCCTCCACCTCTCTCATCACTACCCCCACTACCTTCCCCATCATTGCTCCCCCCACTTTTTCCTTCACCACCACCACTCTCCCAGCCTCCCCATCTGCTCCTGCACCCGATCAGGCCGGGACCCCCATCCAAGGCCCACTGTTCCGGCTCTTCCCAGAGGAGGAAGCTACCACCTCAGCCGACTGGCCCCCCCTGTCCCGGGGTCCACCCCCGGTTCCTGCTCCTGCTCCCGTCCCTGCTCCCGCTCCGAACCAGGGTCCAGAACCAGCCGCTGCTCCAGTCCCGGACCCGGCCACAACTCCAGGTCCGGCGCCAGGCCCAGCCCCAGCTCCCTACTGGGACCACCCGGGTCGCCTACGTTCGGGCGAGGGAGGGCACGGGGCCCCCCTTCCAGCTTCTGTCCCGGACCCCCCGCAGGTGGGGACTCTGAGGTTCCGGCGGAGGATGGAGCTGAGGGCTGGGAGACCAAGCCCACCAGAAAGAGGCCCCTGTCCGGGAGCACCAAGAGGACAGGGGTTACAAGGCGGCCCCCTCAACCCCAAGAGGGGGTCGAGTTTTGCACCTCAATGGACCTGGAGCTGGCTTCTCCACAATCGGTCCTTTCCGAGGCGGACAGTTGGGCGGTTGACAATGTGGAGTGGAGACAAGGAGAGGAGTAAGTTGTTTACACTTGAGTTTTTTGTTAAAAAAATAGTTAAAGATTTGCTTTCATTGGATAAGTTTGGTTTATTGTTTACAAGATTTTTCAAACCGTGGTTTTTTTAACCTTTTTTTCGGAGGCTGCATGTTTAGCCTGTCACGCCAAAAGCAGGGGCTGTGAGAGGGCAACAGCAATGGAGGGGATCAGAGTGGAGCTACTCTGTTCCCAGGTCCAACGCCCTCTCACAGTCCATATGTACAATCCATTTGTACCTGACATGGACATTATGATTTTTTTAAAGACGTTTTTGTTCGGACGTTAAGGAGGGGTCAAAGGTTTTGGACCAGTTTGGTTTTTGGACCGGCAAACGCTGGTTCATTGTTAGGCTAAAGAAAGACGAGTTTTTCAATCGGCGCGGACAGGGGCTATCTGTATTACCCTGGGCAGCCTATTTATTGTAGGAGATGTGGAACTATTGGGCACAGTAAGGAGGTTTGCCAGGCAAACAAGTGTAGATTCTGCTTCGCACACGACCACGAGGCAAAAGATTGCAAGGCCCCAAGGTCGTGCAGCCTTTGTGGGAAGGCCGACCACATGTTCCGAGCCTGCACGGACAGGAAGCGCTCCTATGTGGAGCTCTTCCAGGTGGGTGAGGGGCAGGAGGTCGAGCCTTCCTTGGGGCCCCCTGGATGTGCTGCCCCCTGGTGGTGGCACGGTGGTGGCAGTGCCGGCACCAGCCGGTGAGGAAGGCCAAGATCCGGAGACGACCCCCGGGAAGTGCTCCAGGGCCCAGGAGGGCTGCAGCCGACGACCCTGTTCCTGATCCTGGCCAGACGGCAGCGGAGGGAACCATCCCAAGTCCAGCCCCGGTGGCAGATCCTGCTCCACTTGGGATGGATCCCCTTCTCGGCGGGAAGTCCGTTCAGGTTCCCGCCCCTGCTCCTGTCCCTGCCCCTGCTCCTGCCCTTGCCCCTGCCCCTGCCCATGGCCCTGCCCCTGCCCCGGTCCTTGTTCCAGTCTCCTCTTCCTCATCTCCAGGCCCTGTCCCTGCCCCCCCGGTTCATGCATCACCCAGCCCGGCTAAAGTGTCGGGAACCCGAGAGGGCCTGGTTCCTAGTGCTCCAGTCTCTCTTCCCGCTCCAGGTTCCGGTGCAGCGGACGGCGACGGGGCCGCGGAGGTGGCTGCTCAGGCGGCGAGGTCGCTGGAGCTTCTCATCTCTCAGCCTGGAGAGGGGGATCCAATGGCATGGGGGGACTCCCGCGGTCCGGTAGGCTGGCTGGTGAAAGCGAGATGGACACAGACACGGACATGGAGACGGAGACGGTGTCTCCGATGACCCCGATCGCCGAAAGCATTTCAATATCGGTTGGTTTTGACTCTGACCTCTTAAGCCAGTCCGGGGAAATGGCCTACGAGCCCCCACCATGCGTTCCGGACGGGGAGTTCGCACCCGGGGAACGCTGGTTAAACCTGGCGTAACGGGTGAATGGGTTCCTGAGCGGGCCGGTGGAGCAGGCGGGGGGGTGCGGCAGGGTTGTCCGCTCTCTCCGCTGCTCTACGTCCTGTTCATAGAGCCCTTCAGGAAGGGAAGGAGATTCAGGAAGGAGAGAGTTACATAGAGTCTTTTCTGTTAGCACCGGACGCACCAGGGAGTTTAAATAGCCTAGACATCAGTGCTATTCCCCCAGCAGAGCCTTCGCAGCAAGGCGTTTTTGTCACGGTTCGAGGGAGGCATAGTCGCCGTCCCAAGGAGGTCATACACCATACTCACGTTTCGAATCGTTTTTCCCCACTCAGTAATACACCTACTGAGAAAGCTCTGATTATTGGCGATTCCATTTTACGAAACGTGAGGATAGAGTCAGCAGCGACCATAGTCCAATGTTTGCCTGGGGCCAGAGCTACCGACGTGGAGGCAAACTTAAAGGTGCTAGCTAAGAATAATCTTAAATATTCTAAAATTATTATCCACGCTGGCACCAACGATGTTCGACTTAGGCAGTCGGAGATCACTAAAAATAATTTTGTTTCGGTGTGTAAGCTCGCTAAAACACTCAGTCGGGAAGTAAGTATCTCTGGCCCTATCCCTGCCCCGTAGGAGTGACGAAGTCTACTGTAGACTCACGTCACTAAATCGCTGGATGGCTAACTGGTGTACTGACAACGACTTGGGCTTCATAAACAATTGGCCCACTTTTTGGGAAAGCCTGGCTTACTGAAGAGAGACTGACTCCACCCGAACTGGAGAGGTGCTCTTCTATTATCTAGAAATTTTTCCCGTAGTATAAACTCGCAAAATGTATGACCTCTCAGAGCGCTAGCCAGGCAGCAGACTTCTGGTCCTAAACCACTGTCTGCTAGCTTCCAAAAGCCCGTGACTAGCTTAGCTATTGAGACTGTGTCTGTCCCTCGTTTTGGAAATGGTTTTAGAAGTAAAAAGCTATCTGAGCACACTGGCTGTCGTGGCATTTGTGTACATAATCTTATTTATATTAAAACCTCTCAGCCTGCAGTAAGTGTTGCCTGTAGTAAGACGCATCTTAAATGTGGATTGTTAAATGTTAGATCACTTTCCCCAAGGCGGTTCTTGTGAACGAACTAATCACGGACCATAGTTTTGACCTGATTAGTTTCACTGAAACCTGGCTTAGGCCTGACGAATACAGTACACTCAATGAGGCATCTCCTGATGGTTATGCCAGCTGCCAAGCGCCGCGTCTGTCCGGTAGAGTTGCTGTGATTTTTTCTACAAAATGTTGTTTCACACCTAAATGTGGGGATAAGTTATCCTCTTTTGAATCGCTTGCTATGCTTTCTGGATGGTCAAAAGATAGTTACCTCAGTGCAATCCTTCCTCTTAGTAACTATTTATAGACCACCTGGACCGTATACTGTCTTTCTTTCTTTCCTTCTGAGATAAAATTCTTTGTGAATACGGCCCCAGGACCTTATTTTTTATTTTATTTATCCTTTATTTAACCAGGAGTCGACATTGAGATTTGCATCTCTTTTCAAGTGAGCCCTGGCCAAGAAGGCAGCAAATCCAATTTACAATACAATACAGCACATACAATAAAAACAACACAACACATAAGATACAATGAGTCAGCAAATTAAAACAGTGCAAAAAAAGCATCAGAGAACTTAAAAGAACAGGCTTCCCAATCATTGGTCTATACAAAATTTAAAAAAACATGTGCATTTTGCTTCCCAAACAATTCTCCAATCCGGGTTTTAAAACAACCAATTGATATAAAACGGTCAAGTTTCAGGTCCTTTTGCAGTATTTTCCAGGCTGATGGAGCAGCATAACTAAAAGCCCTTTTACCAAACTCCGTTCTTGTATTTGGAACAGTGTATGATATAACATTTTGTGATCTTAACCTATAATTTCCTAGGTTTGGTAAGGAAACCTAGGAATTTGACACTCATATTAAAAACACTTCCAGAGTAGCTTTCTTTCACCTAAGAAACATAGCTAAAATTCGGCACTTTCTGTCATTAGAGGATGCTAAAACCTTGATGCATACTTTTGTCGCATCGAGGCTAGACTATTGTAATGCCTTATTATCCGGCTCCTCTAGTAGCTCTCTAAAGAGTCTTCAACTAGTACAGAATACAGCGGTACGTATTTTGACTAGATCCAAGAAGTATGAGCACATTACTCCAGTGTTAGCATCACTACATTGGCTTCCTATTAAATATCGGGCTGATTATAAAGTACTGTTGCTGACTTTTAAAGCAGTAAACGGACTTGCACCTTTATATCTGACCGAAATGATTGCCCCCTATAAGCCGACACGACTGCTTCGTTCACAAGAAGCCGGCCATCTAACATAGGTAAGGGTAGGTTTGAGGTTCTGCAGGACAAATTTATAGAATTAGGAGCAAAGTTAAGGGGCAGAACCTCCACGGTGGTCTTCTCTGGAATTCTGCCAGTACCACGTGCTAGCAAAGGCAAGCAGAATTTTATATGGAGGTTTAACACGTGGCTACAAACCTGGTGCAGGAAAGAGGGGTACAGGTTTATGGGGCACTGGGACTCCTTTTGGAACAGGGGTGACCTGTACAAGCGGGACGGGTTACACTTGAACCGGAGGGGTACTGATGCATTGGGCCAGCATATGCTTAGGGTAGCGGAGGAATATTTAAACTAGGGACTGGGGGGGCAGGGAGGGAAATTAGTACTAGTATTATGGATAGGGAGGTACAGACTGCCCAGATTGAAGATACCAGGGCGGAGTATACACAGAATTTTTCGGACTCCAGCTCCCCTGACCTGATTAGTGTGAGAATTAGTGCTAGACTGCCACCTACTGTCCGAAGAGAAAAATCTGCTCCAGGTCGCAGACCTACTGGGGTTTGTCTTTAGTACAGTGTTGCTCAGTTACTGCTGCTGACACAGAGACACCCCTTTTAGAATCTGCTTCAGTCTTTAAAGCTCGAAATGGACTTAGTCTGCTCCACCTTAACGTGAGAAGTCTGGTCCCTAAAATGGATTATGTCAACATTCTGGTTCAACAGACTATGCCAGACATTTTAATAATTTCTGAATCGTGGTTGAAAAAATCGGTCTTAGACTCTGATTTAGGTCTTGATGGTTTTCATATTTTTAGAGCTGACAGAAAGGGAAAGGGTGGTGGTGTAGTCATTTATGTTAGAACATGTTTCCCAGTTTCCGTTTTTGTCACGGTTGTTCCCCTGAACCACCACCAGATGGCGGTGTTGTGCCTTCTTTGGAGGCGGGTCAGCTGGTTCCTATTACTAATCACCTCCCTATAAATTTTCGCACCTGGATTCGTTCTGTGCGAAATCGTAAGCCATTTTTACGATTTAGCCGGTAAGGTATGTAGCGTCTTTTTAAAGATACTACTCAAAGACTTACTATAGGAACAAAGAAACTCCTTAGCTAATGTAGGACTTCTTTATGAAACCTTATTTAGGAGACCTTTCTATCATTAGGTATTCTGTTGGTTTCTTTCAAACAGTCAAACAAGACTGTGTTTTGGGTTTTCATTTTCGTTGTTTATTTGGCTCTCCTAGCCGTTTATTATTTTGTCCAGACACCCGGTGTCGGTGGTTTATTTACTCGTTTGTTTGTGTCTTTGTGGCACTTAGTCACCCGTTGGGTGATATTTTCTGTTTTCCCCTTTTTGTTATTATTTTTCCTATTCTCTGTCATTCAGAGCTTGTGGTTAGGCTGTAGGCTTACAGTCTAACTTATCGATATCCCCGGGGTTCTGCGATTGATTCCAATCACTTAACCCACCCTTACAGTACGATTTCGCCATGAACACGGCGTCAGCAAATCCCCGCGGTATCGAGCAAAGCAGTGAACTGGAGAGACAGAAAGTGACCATTGATTATTTATTACAACAACAAGAAGTCATGCAAGATAATCAAACTGAATTAGTTTCCTCACTACAAAATGTGGAGGGCATGATTAAGGCAATGGTCGACAGCCGTTCCCAATCAGCGGCGGGATTCTCCGGCCAGAATCCTGTAGTAATTCCGCGATTAGGCACACCGGTTGTGGATGTATCACGGGAGGCCAAAATTCAGCTTCCTCCTCGTTTCAGCGGCGACTCTGGGAAATGTCGGGGGTTTTTAGCTCAGTGCCAAATTGTCTTTCAGACTCAACCCTCTCGATATGGCTCAGAGGAGTCGCGAGTAGCACTCGTTTTATCATTGTTAACGGGGGTTGCTCTCGAGTGGGCAGTGCCCCTAATACGTTCGCAAGCTCCGGTGTTAGCAGACTCCCGGGAATTTATGAGAAGGATGGAGTTGGTTTTTGACCACGAATTGCACGACCGCGAGTCTGCTACTAGGTTGTTGCGCATGCGCCAGGGCAACCAAAGTGTGGCTGAATTCTCCATTTCCTTCCGAACTCTCGCGGGGGTTACAGGTTGGCCTGAGAGCCCTCTCGTTACCTTGTTTTCTAACGCTTTATCTGATCCGGTGAAAGACGCTCTGGCAGCTATTAGTATACCGGACTCGTTAGACGAGTTAGTGACCAAGGCTATACGGATTGATAACCGTATCCGAGAGCGTCAGCGTGAGAAACAGGGTAGAGAGCACCGGGTCCCAACGAAAGGGTTTGTAGCTCCTTATCCTAAGGGTTTGGGCAGGCCAGACGAAACCATGGAGGTGGACAGTGCTAGCATTCGGGGTCATATCCGAGAGGATTGTCCCAAATTTAAAGGGAAACGAGTAGTCTCGCGATCGGGCCGGAGGCCGGTAGCGAGACATCAGTCATCTATCTTCCGCACCTTCATTACAGTCGAGCTATCCTGGCGGAAACAAAACATAAAAATAAACGCTTTTCTTGATTCAGGGGCAGTTGATTGTTTTGTGGACTCGGGTGGGCCAAAAGAATTAAAATACCTGTTTGGGCTCTTTCGCAGTCCTGTGGTGTTACCGCTCTTGACGGTCGTCCTCTAGGTTCCGGTCGCATTAAGGAATCTACGGAGAATGTAATTATGCGGATCGCGTACGGGAACACACAGAACAAATCAAGTTTTTTTGGTCGATTCTCCTACGTACCCATTAGTTCTCGGGCACTCCTGGTTAATAAAACATCAACCACAGGTGAACTGGGGTAGTCATAAAAACCCTATTGTTCAATGGGGGGATCAATGTTCACTTGGGTGTTTACCTTTTATTCCGTCGTCGTCCGGTTTCGGTGGGTCTAAAAGTCACGAGACCGATTCGGAGACCGACGAATCAGTTCACTGTTCGCCTAATCATGCTCCCTCCTCCTCCGTACACTCCAATGAGACGGAGAAAGAACTCGACTGGGATCCTCAGTGTGATTGGGGAGTTCCGCTGGAGGAGTCCACGGCCGAGGAGATTAGTGACCTGGAATCCTTATCTTTTGACTCTTTGGAGGCAGACATGCCGTCCACGGACACTGAACCCAATCCGTCGCGAGTTCCTAAACGCTCGGTTAGTCACTCCAGTTCCGATTCCCATAAAAAATTCCGACCTGACACCATTGAGCCCGAGTCCCATAAAAATCAGGAGGGGATGGAACTCATGAGTGCGGAATTTTATCCGCTACCCCCCGGCATTCCTAAAACGTATTCGGATCTTAGCGAGGTGTTTAGTAAGCAAAGGGCTACTAAGCTACCCCCGCACCGGCCTTATGATTGCGCTATTGAGCTTCACCCAGGCACAGTTCCTCCACGTGGAGCCCTATATTCACTATCTGTACCTGAGAGTGCGGCTATGAAAAGATACATTTCTGAATCCCTAGCTAACGGTTTTATCAGGCCATCCACGTCTCCGGCTGGGGCGGGGTTCTTTTTTGTCAGTAAAAAGGACGGGGGATTACGACCTTGTATAGATTACAGAGGATTAAACAACATCACTATAAAAAATCGATATCCTCTTCCTCTAATGAACTCCGCGTTTGAACGTCTCCAAGGGGCGTCCGTTTTTACCAAACTGGATCTTCGCAACGCCTATAATTTGGTACGGATTCGACAAGGGGACGAGTGGAAAACGGCTTTTAATACTCACAGTGGCCACTATGAGTATCTGGTTATGCCGTTTGGCCTCACGTGCGCCCCCGCTGTTTTCCAGGCGTTAGTTAATGACGTGCTCAGGGAGATGTTGGAAAAATCTGTCTTTGTCTATCTGGACGATATCTTGATTTTCTCCACTTCCCTCACTGAGCACGTCAAGCACGTAAGGCAGGTACTTAGATGCCTATTAGAAGCCAGGCTGTTTGTGAAAGCGGAGAAATGCGTTTTTCATGCACAGTCAGTTTCCTTCTTAGGATTCATTGTTTCGGAGGGAAAGATCCAAATGGACCCCAAAAAAGTGACTGCGGTCCGGGATTGGCCATCTCCGGGTTCTGTTAAGCAGGTCCAGCGGTTCTTGGGATTTGCGAATTTCTATAGACGGTTTATCCGCAATTTTAGTGCAGTGGTCGCCCCCATCACGGCGCTTACAAAGAAAACGGTTCCCTCTCATTTCCAATGGACTCCTAAGGCGGAGGCGGCGTTCGCCAAATTAAAGAGGAGATTCTGTTCTGAACCCATTTTAATTTCTCCCAATCCTTCATTACCTTTCATTGTAGAGGTTGACGCCTCTGAGCTAGGGGTAGGGGCTATACTGTCCCAGCGGTCGGCCATGGACCAAAAGGTTCATCCATGCGCGTATTTTCTCGGAGCCTTTCGCCTGCCGAGAGGAATTACAATGTAGGAGATCGGGAGTTATTAGCGGTTTAAGATGGCGCTGGAGGAATGGCGTCATTGGCTAGAGGGGGCGGAACATCCCTTTACGGTCTGGACGGATCATAAAAATGTAGAATACATCCAGGGGCTCAACGTCGTAATTCGCGGCAAGCTCGATGGGCATTATTTTTTACTAGGTTTAATTTTTTGTTGACGTACCGTCCTGGTTCAAAAAATATTAAACCTGACGCCTTGTCGCGCTTGTACGATGGGTCCGAACGGGATCATCCGCCCACACCCATTATTCCCACCGCACAGATTTTATCTCCAGTTTTATGGGAGATAGGGAGATAAACGCCTTGAGCCGGATCCTGGTGGGGGTCTCTTCGTTCCCTCAGGAGCTCGCCCAGGTACTGCAGTGGGGTCACTCCTCTCGGCTCACAGGTCACCCAGGCGTACACCGTACGCACGATTTCCTGGGTAGACGGTTCTGGTGGCGGGGTATGGAGAGGGACGTGCGGGAGTTTGTTGCTGCCTGTAATATTTGTGCCCGCAATAAGGTGTCACAGCTGGCACCGTCAGGGTTACTGCGGCCTTTACCGGTTCCTCACACCGCCCTTGGAGTCATATCGCCTAGACTTTGTCACCGGCTTGCCCAGCTCTAACGGTCATACTGTCATTTTGGTCATAGTTGACAGATTTTCCAAGGCCGCCCACTTCATTGCGCTTCCTCCCAAGCTGCCGTCTGCGCTCGAGACGGCGCATCTTATGATGGACCATGTCTTTCGCCTTCACGGCTTGCCGCAAGACGTAGTGTCCGATCGGGGTCCCCAGTTTGCGTCCAGATTCTGGCGCGCGTTTTGTTCCCTTTTAGGGCGTCGGTCAGTCTGTCTTCGGGCTTTCACCCACAGACCAATGGACAGACTGAACGCACCAATCAAACCATGGAAAACACTCTCCGGTGTCTGGCCTCCGCCAATCCCACATCGTGGAGCCGGCATCTGGCCTGGGCGGAGTACGCCCATAACACTGCGTAATGCGTCGTCAGGTCTCTCTCCTTTCGAGGCTCAGTTTGGTTTTCAGCCTCCTCTGTTTCCTGAGCTGGAGGGTGACGCAGGGGTTCCCTCCGCAGCGGCCTTTGTGCGACGTTGTCGGGCTACCTGGCGCGGAGGGTTCGTACGGCACTGTTGCGCGCAGTTGATCGCCAAAAGGAGTTTGCTAATCGCCGTCGGCGGGCAGCTCCATCGTATAGGGTAGGTCAACGGGTTTGGTTGTCTACACGAGATCTGCCGTTACGGGTAGAGTCTCGCAAACTCGCTCCGCGCTTTATTGGGCCTTTTAAAATCATCCGTAAGGTTAACCCTGTCACTGTGCAATTACAGCTCCCACAATCCATGCGGATACATCCCACGTTCCACGTATCCCGCATAAAACCATTACTTATTAGCGCCTTAGCACCTCCCGAAGTACCGCCGCCGCCGCCTCGTATCATTGGGGGTGGGCCGCTTACACGGCACGGAGTATTGTGGCCTCGCGGCGTAGGGCAGGGGAACTCAGTTCCTTGTGGACTGGGAGGGTTACGGTCCTGAGGAGCGCAGTTGGGTCCTTGTCCCGGCACATCTTGGATCCATCTTTGATCCAAGATTTTCACCGCGTGGTTCTGAAGGGTCGTCAGGAGTCGTCCCTTAAGGGGGTCCTGTCACGGTTGTTCCCTGAACCACCACCAGATGGCGGTGTTGCGCCTTCTTTGGAGGCGGGTCAGCTGGTTCCTATTACTAATCACCTCCCTATAAATTTTCGCACCTGGATTCGTTCTGTGCGAAATCGTAAGCCATTTTTACGATTTAGCCGGTAAGGTATGTAGCGTCTTTTTAAAGATACTACTCAAAGACTTACTATAGGAACAAAGAAACTCCTTAGCTAATGTAGGACTTCTTTATGAAACCTTATTTAGGAGACCTTTCTATCGTTAGGTATTCTGTTGGTTTCTTTCAAACAGTCAAACAAGACTGTGTTTTGGGTTTTCATTTTCGTTGTTTATTTGGCTCTCCTAGCCGTTTATTATTTTGTCCAGACACCCGGTGTCGGTGGTTTATTTACTCGTTTGTTTGTGTCTTTGTGGCACTTAGTCACCCGTTGGGTGATATTTTCTGTTTTCCCCTTTTTGTTATTATTTTTCCTATTCTCTGTCATTCAGAGCTTGTGGTTAGGCTGTAGGCTTACAGTCTAACTTATCGATATCCCCGGGGTTCTGCGATTGATTCCAATCACTTAACCCACCCTTACAGTTTTGGCCTCTCTTACTGTGCCTAAAGAATATGAATGTTTGTCTCTGTCAGTGAACCTTGGTATTAATAGCCAGGTGACTGTGATAGGAGCATATAGACCCCCTTCAGCCCTACCCTGTGCTATCGGTAATCTCATAGATATATTTTCCTCCTATTCTAGCACTGAATTGCTGATCATGGGTGACCTTAATCTCGACTGGGATAAACCGTCCTCAGATAGTTTTAAAGATATGTGCTGTAATTTAAATATATCTCAATTAATAACTAAGCCAACACGCCCTAATGCAAAGTGTAGCTCTAGATCTTCTTTGATTGACCTCATACTCACCAACATGCCTCATAGATATTCACTCAGTGGAGTCCTTCCTCAAGGTATCAGTGATCACTGTCCTATTGCTTGCATCAGGAACGTGAAAGTGCAAAGGGCTAAGCCATGTATCATCACCAAAATAAATTTTAAACACTTTGTAGCAAATGATTTTCTGTGTGATTTAAATGGGTGTGATATGAGTAGGGTGTCTCTTATCAATAACCCTGACCAGGCTCTTACTTATTTTATCAATAATTTTAACATTTTGGCTGATAAGCACGCCCCTTTTAAGAGAATACGGATAAAAAACAGGCAGACAGTTTGGTTTTCACACGAGCTCTCAAATATTCTCACTGAAAGGAATTCAGCCTGGGCGAAAGCCAGAAAAACGGGGGTGCCCTCAGACTGGTTTTTATTTAGACATCTAAGAAATAGATTTACAACTATGGTCAGGAAAGCCAAGTCGGATTTCTATCTTAACTCGCTACACATGAGTGCTGGAAATCCTGGCAAATTCTGGAAAACAATTAAGTCCATGAAGAAAAACTCTGTCCCAGTACTTCCGCAGCAGTTACTCTCTGTTTCAGGTCCCTTAAATGAGAAAGTGGAAATCTGTAATGCTTTTAATGATCACTTTATTAGTGCAGGACATATCTTTGATAGATTAAATCCCCTAGACATCGCGGGTTGGGTAGGTCAGCATAAACCTGTTGGGATCCGCTCATCTAGCCCTGAGCCCTCAACTACTCACCCCTGTTTCTCTCTGAAACCACTCATGGAGAGGGAAGTCGGTGTAGCTCTCAGGGAGATGGACTCTAAAAAGTCTACGGGGGCTGACTCTCTTGACCCTAGGCTTTTAAGTTTAGGTACTTCTGTAATTACAGGACCCCTGACTCACATTTTTAACCTTTCACTTAGCTTAGGAATTGTCCCAAAGATTTGGAAATCGGCTCACGTGCTTCCTCTTCATAAGGGGGGCGACGTCAAAGACATTAACAATTACTGCCCAATTTCAAAGCTCTCCTGTTTAGCCAAGATCCTGGAGTCCCTAGTTAATGGTCAAATCCAGTTTTACCTAGCTACCAATGGTATTTTTAATCCAGTTCAGTCTGGTTTTAGATCTGGTCATAGCACCATTTCAGCCTCAGCTTTGGTTATAAATGATATTGTATGTGCACGTGACAAAGGGTTGAGCTGTGCAGCACTCTTTGTTGACCTGTCCAAAGCTTTCGACACAGTTGACCATGCACTTTTAATTTATAGACTAGGCCTGGCTGGCTTTGATCAGAAAGCATGTCAGTGGTTTACAAGCTACCTTACTAATAGATCACAATGCATTGTAGCTGACTCCATTAAATCCCCTTCCTTGGAGGTCACTAGAGGTGTTCCACAGGGTTCAATCCTTGGTCCTCTACTCTTTACTTTATACATCAACAACATTGCCTCATTTTCAAATGACTGTAAGGTACATTTTTATGCTGATGATACAGTAATTTATTCATCTCCTCCTTCATTGGGTGGTGCATTATCCATTTTACAGTCAGCTTTTAACTCATTTCAGTGCTCACTTCTAGAGCTGAAACTTGTTTTAAATGCGTCGAAAACAAAAGTCATGCATTTTTCAAATCACCGCTCCATGAAGGAATCTACTGATAAGATGTACACTTTAGATGGGTCTATAATTGAAAGAGTATCCTTTTATAAATACCTTGGAATTTTTATTGATGAGAAGCTGTCCTTCAAGACACATATAGATGGTCTTTATAAAAAACTAAGGGTGAAACTTGTTTCTTCAAAGCTTGTTTCTCTCGGGGAAAATAGAATGTGCTTAATTAAACCTTGTCAGTAATAGATTATGGTGATATTATTTATATGCCACCCCTCAAAAGAAAACCAGCACCTTCTCATCTATGTTTTTAAGGGATCTTAAAAAAAACAGCTTCCATCTTTTTTTACATGAATTCTCTTTTAACATTGCACTCAAGTTTTTATCAGTCAAGAACTCAGGATTGGATTACTCTTGAAGTCCCACGTGTCAGAACTGAGTTAGGTAAAACTGCTTTTAGCTATTATGGGCCTAGAGCTTTTAATGAGCTTCAGGAGACCTTCAAACTGGATTCTGTGGTCTCCATAGGAACTTTTAAAAATATGCTTAAGGATATAGAGTTAGTGGTATGTGAGTGTTTCTAAATGTATCGTAACTATTGTAATTACTTCTATTGTAACACTAGTTCCTCTTATTATTGTTATTTTGTATGATGCTTTCATCTATTTTTATTGTCCTTGTCTTATTGTTTGTTTAGGTGTAATTTATATAATTGTTTTGTAATCAGGGCACCATTGTAAATGAGACTTGGTCTCAATGGGCTCCCCTGGCTAAATAAAGGTAAAATAAAAAATAAAATATTACTCCCTAGAATTTTGAAAAGCACAGCTGGTGGTAGAGCCTTCTCTTTTAGAGCTCCTCTGTTGTGTAACGATCTACCAAGGCATGTTAGGGATTCGGACACAGTTTCAATTTTTAAGTGTAGATTAAAAACATATCTTTTCAGCCTAGCCTACTGCCAAACATAGTCTAGGTGGAGAGATGGAGAAGGCCGTGCCCTAGTGTCTTATGGAGTGAGAAACTTTCCATACTGTCACCTCCTCAATGTGTTACCACCACTGTTATGCTGGTTATCCTTGATCAGGTGTGGATGGTTTGGAACTCTCATGGCTGCGTGTTTTCCCTGTCCCTCTCTTTTAGGCACTTGGAGGCGCTGACGCATGTGGTGCCCCGGGCGGACGTTAGGTCCCCGGCCTACGAGGCGGTGGTGAGGTTTTTCCGTCAGTGCCCCCCCTCGATCTCGCGTGCGGAGGCTCTGGACCACAGGGCCCTGTACCAGAGGCTGGCCTGTCGCCAGGTGGTGGCTCCCTCTGGGGTGCCTGCTGGAGTCAGGTGGGGCAGGGTGAGTGGAGGGAGCGCGCCGGCAGCGGTGCGCGACCTCCACTGGCGGTGTGCTCTGGGGCGTTTGCCGGTGCGGGAGGTCCTGCACCGACATGGTTGTTCTGCGAGCGCTCTGTGCCCCCGGGGGTGTGGGGCTCTGGAAACGGTGCGTCACGCCTTCTGGGGATGCCCCTTCGCAGGGGAGTTTTGGGGGTTGGTGCTCGGCCTTCTTAGGAGGGTCGGGCCGGGTTTTGTTTTGTCGGGGGATGGGGTGGTGTTCAGGAGAGGGTTGGGGGTGGTTCCCGCAGTATCCGCTGGCGTGCTCTGGGATGTCCTGGGGTACGCCAAGGGGGTACTGTGGGAAGACAGAATGGTGGTAGTAGGTAAGAGGGTGAGGGTAGTGACCCCTGCCCAACTGTTTCAGAAATTTAAAGGGAGAGTGGCACATAGGGTGAAAATGGAAGAGGCGGTACATGGGAAGAGTTGGTTGCGGAAGAGATGGGGGTATTTTGGTAGTTTGTTTTATAATTACATTTAAGCCACGAATTGATGTCTCAGTTAATATTTCCTTATTTAAATTATTTCATTTATTTTCAGATGTTGTTAATGTTATGCTTGTTTTCATTTGACTAGTTTGTGGCTTCTCCTGCGAACTGAGATGTTATATGTTGTTATTTTGAAGTTAGCACCTTAAATATGATCTGCATGTAAATGTAAAGGTGTTAGTAATCTGTAAGGATCTGTTTGATTCGTTATTGTAAAGTGTTTTGTGATGAAATGTATCGTGGTATGGTTTTTTTCAAATAAAATATATAAAAAAATCTGTTCTTATCAGTTTAATATCTGATATGTCCCCCATCGGGGGACTACATATTAAACGGATTTTTAGAACGGGGAGTCGGAAAAGGAGCTTGCTCCGTCCGCTCCACGCATTGACCCTGTATGGCAGTGTATCAGGGAACAGTGCACCTCTCTTCCTTTGTGTCCAAAAACAGTCTGTGTGTGTGTGTGTGTGTGTGTGTGTGTGTGTGTGTGTGTGTGTGTGTGTGTGTGTGTGTGTGTGTGTGTGTGTGTGTGGTGTGGTGTGTGTGTGGTGTGGTGTGGTGTGTGGTGTGGTGTGGTGTGGTGTGGTGTGGTGTGGTGGGTGTGGTGTGGTGTGGTGTGGTGTGGTGTGTGGTTTGAGTGAGTGAGTTTGATGTTGTGTTTGATGTTGCTTTTTAATTCTGCAGCATCACAGGTGGCCAATGGAATGGAACGGAATGGAATGGCAGAGCCACGTGTGCCCTGTGTGTGGAGGTGTGAATGGGTGGCTGCTTGGAGGCGGAACACACTGACTTGGATGGGGACAGTGAACGTGGCTGGGGACAGGGACAGGGACAGGGCCATCGACAGGGCCATCCTGCCGTCCCTGTGGGTTTGGGGGGCCAGGGGGCCGGGGGGCTGGCGGCCAGAGGGGGGCAGTATGCGGTTATCGCTTCTCGGCGTTTTGGCTAAGATCAAGTGTCTGCTGCTTGCAGCGGACCCGGATGGGAGGTCACTCCTGTGTATTCCGTTCTTGGACGGAATGCACAGGGGTGGCTGAGGAAGATCCGGTAGCGAGGTATGACTGTGATTATGTATGAGTGGGTGTTGCCGGATGGGAGGTCATTCCTGTGTGCTCTGTCATTGGACGGAGTACATGGGAGTGGCTTATGAAGACTCGGCAGCATCAGTGTGCCTGTTGTGTGCGTCATCCTCTGTTCTCTGGGTAACCGGGGGGCTGGGGATGTACGCTAATACTATGTTTACGTCACCCGCTTACCTGGCAGGGGAGATACCATGATCACGACGGTGGTTGTGGTGTGATACCTTGCTTAGGAGTATCCGTGCTTGGGTTGCTCTGCATTTGTACAGGCTTTCCGTCTTTATAAAGACGAGAAGCGTGTGCATTGGTTGGGTGCCCAGAGCGCATTTCCTCGCTTTTCCCATCTATTCCTTTGCCCCTCTCTCTACATCTCCTTTCCTTCTGTTCTTGAGGGCCTGGTGGTGAGATCGGGGTAGCAGTGGCTTGTCCGCGGCTCCGTTTGAACCCCAGGCCGACGGACAAGGCCGGACCCCACCTAGCGCTTTGGGGGAAAGCAGGTACCAGTGGCTTGCCTGCGGCCTGCTGAACCTCAAAGCGCAGAAGCCAGGACAGCACCCCAGGAGACCCCTGCCCGAGGACACCAGGCGCCATCCCGGATCCGGACAACTGCTGCAGGACGCCCAGGCCCGGAGACCAGAGGGGAGTGCAGAGCTGCCCGGCGAGGAGGCCTGAAAGGGTTTTTCTCACCGGGCCTACCCTAGCCGACCTCCATCAAGGCCTACGCTCCCCAGCTCTTTTTCTCCACCCTGCAGCAGGACCACCAGGCGGATCCCGGAGGACGAGGTGCCAGCAGCGGCAGTGCGGAGGGCCGGACCGGAGGAACCACCTGCCACCCGGACGACGTCGCGGGGCCCAGCCACGAACTACCACCCGGGGATTCGTTTGGGCCTTCTCTGATCGTCGCTCCGGCCTGCAGGAAAGTTCCCCATCAGCGGCCCTGGAGGAGGCCTTTGCGGCCTACTCATCCGGGGCCTCTGCTTAGTTTCCGGCCCTCCTGGAAGGAACACCATTTTTGGGTGTGCTGTCCTTCTCTTTTGTGCTTCCTAGGTGGGGCCCTACAGACCAAGAAGGAAGGGAGATGGCGTCCCGACCAGCTCCCGGGATGCGCCGCCATTTCGCCGTCCGTATGACGTGGAACCCAGGGGAGGGAGAAGGAAGCAGCACCACCACCGGCACCATGGCGGGATCGGGGCCTGGAGGCGCAGCTGAGCAGGGCGCTACCGGACCAGCAACCGCCGGACAGGCCGGTGGGGAGAACAACCACCGTGCTGCCCCCAATCCAACCACTCCTGGGACAAGAGTGAACAGCATGACCCGTCTTGAATTCAGCAGGGCTGTACTACAAAAAGGTATGGGTTTTGTGCCGAATGACCTGAACTGCCTGGTAAAGGTCCCTAATGCAGTAGATGTATTTGAAATCAGCTTTAAGAATGCCAATGTCCTGGAGAGATTCTGGAACCTCTTTAGAGAGGGGAAGGATAGGAGCCCCTGAAAAACTTTGACGTTGAGCCTCTGTCTGACACCGAGAGCAAAGTGGTCACTGTGCAGTTTTATAACGAAGCTGTACAGGACCACGATGTTGCAATGTGGTTGGGCAGGTATGGCTCCGTCAAGTCCGAGGCAAGGAGAGTCCTCGATGAGGATGGGGTGTGGACTGGGGCCAGAAAGTGGCTGGTCCAACTACAGCCTGACCCAATGTCGATTGGAGGTGTGAGACACATCCCCAGCACCATTACGCTGGGGAACAACCGGGCGCAGTTTTTTATTACGGCATGCCCAAACTGTGCAGGCGATGTGGTGAGTTAGGCCACTTGGCTGCAGCCTGCACAGTGGTTAAGTGCAAGAGCTGTGGAGGAGAGCACGAGACCAGGGCATGCCGGGACCCTAGACCCTGTAACTTGTGTGGGGTAAGGGGGCACCTCTTTCGAGACTGCCCTCTCTCATATGCCAACAGGGCTAGGGGAACTGCGCCACAGTCTCCCCCCCCCCCCCCCCCCCCCCTCCATCAAATACAGCCACGACAACCCAGCCTGACCCACCTCAGTTTCCCTCACTACCTACCCAAACTACAGCACAACCAGACTCCCAGACACCCCCCACTACAGTTGAGGAGGAGGCGGACTCGGAAACCCTCAACACGGTGGAAGAGCCCACCCTCTCCTCAGACAACACAGATTCAGACTCCCCCTCCGACTGGTCCAAAGTAAAAGGGAGAAAGCGAAAAATTAAACAAAAACATAAACAAGTCAATAAACCAGAAATGCCTACTCCCATCGCACCTAACAATAGCCCTCAACCTCTCCCTCCATCAAAATCCATCCAGACAGTCTCAGACCCCCAAACAACCACAACAATCCAAAGCCCCAAATAACCCCCGCTCCAAAAAATCACAATCCCCAACAAAAGCCCCCCAACAGATTCTTACAGTAAAACACCCGACCTTAACCTGCCCCAGTGGATACTGGCCGCTTCTGGTCCTCGGACACCCCCCGGACAGGGAACCAAAAGATCCCTTCCAAGGGCCCTCCGCCTCTGGACAAAAGGGGGCCCCAGGGCCAAAATCCATCGGCCCTGCCTCTCCAGGGCGGACCTTGCCAGGCGGTGCTAGGGGAGAACAGGTGAGCAGACCTACCCAGGGGGCGGAGAGGCGCCCATCAAAACCAGATACGGTCATTGACCGTTTAAACCAAATCTGTAAAGATATTCGTCAACACCAATAATCTGGTTCATTCCCACCCCTGCAATAATTTTTCCCCGTATTTTACTTTATTTTCCATGTCAATTACAATTACATCAATTAATACCCGTAGCATTAAAGATCCCATCAAACGGCATGCAGTTTTCTCCATCCTGCAACAGCTGCCCTCAGACGTCATCCTCCTACAGGAGTGTGGGATTCCCTTCCGCTCCATGGATGACAGTCTGAGGGAGGGATGGAGAAGGGGAGACTCTCTGGTCTGGCTCAAATGTATCGCGAGCTGACGGGGTCGGCACGTTGATCAACAACCCCTATGTCAGAATAACATCATCTGACATAGTAGAGAGTGGGCGAATCCTCGTCACCGACCTCGACGTCGGGGGTTCCCCACTCCGGGTGATCAACGTGTATGGCCCTAATAGCACGGCCGAGAGGGCCTCCCTATTTCCAAAAATCAGATCCCTAATCACCCCCCGTACGCCGGTGGTCGTGGGGGGAGATTTCAACTGTGCCCTTAGGGATGAAGACCGCAGCAGACCAAGGAGGGACCAATCCAGCAGGGAGCTGCGGTCCATCATAGAAGATTTCTCCCTCCATGACGCCGGGGGTGCCTCTCCCCCTCAATACACATGGGTGAGTTCCTCTGGCGCCTCCTTCTCCAGAATAGACATGTTTTTGCTCTCTTCAGGCCTGAGAGTGCGCTCCTATACCATCGGAGCAGTGCACTTCTCGGACCACCATGCCCTCATGGACATACAAAAATATCATGTCCTTTTTGAGATCGGGAGAGACCATGACGCTCTCGAGGGGCAACCCAGCCTTGAACCCTGAAATTGTATGGAAAAATGCAAATCATAAAACTTTAAACAATAAACAAAAAGACATCACATGGATGTCTGCTCATGGCTGTCTCCCCACCAGGACATTTCTGTTTAGACCGCACTTAACCCTGACCGAGAACTGCCCCCACGGATGCACTGACTCAGAACATGTACACCATCTGTTCTGGGAGTGCTCCGTGGCCAGACGGGTCTGGGGCCTTGTTGTGTCCTCTGTCTCCCAGAACAGGCTCCTGCCGAGATCCTCCCTGACGACTGAGAGGGTCCTGTACGGCCCCCGTGAGGGATGTAGGACCCCGGAGCTGCAGCGCCAGTGGAGGATCATTAAGACCGTTAAGCAGGTCCTGTGGGAGGCAAGGAACATCAGGGTCTTCCAAAACATAACAGTGGACCTGTTCACTCTCCGGAGGAGGCTTCAAAACCTCCTCCAGGACGGCGTTTTGGTGGACTTTTTGAAGGACGAGAGAGGGGCAAGGAGGAAATGGGGGGTGAGCCACTGGAAAGAACTAATTATATAGCTCACCCCCCCAGAGAGGAGGTGCGCTCTGGGCACTCAAGCCCAAGCACAAACCTTTGTTTTTTGTTGTCTTTTTGTTTTGTATTGTCTTGATTTAAGATTATATGTATTTCCAGTCTTGTCTGTTGTATAGTTTAGTCTGTTAAGTTGTTCCCCTGTTTTTGAAACCTTATTGTTTCCCAAATATTGTTTTTTTTGTTTTTACCCCCCCTCTAGTTGGTACGCCAACTTTGGAATGAAAAGTTTTAAACAATGAAAGAATTTTAAAAACCAATAAAAGAACATTAAGAACACAGTGAGGTTCCAGGCAAATGCTGAAAAATGTAAGCTATTCACTCTTGAGTTTTTCATAAAGAAAATAGTTAAAGATTTACTTTCTTTGGATAATGCTTTGGTTTATTGTTTACAAGATTTCTCCAACCGTGGTTTTTTTGATTTGACTTTTTTTTTTTCCGAGGCCGCAAGTGTGTCGTGCTATGCCAAAAGCAAGGGCTGTGAGAGGGCAACAGCAATGGAGGGGATCAGAGTGGAGCTACTCTGTTCCCAGGTCCAACGCCCTCTCACAGTCCACATGTACAACCCTTTTGTACCAGACATGGACATTATTGTTTTTTTAAGGCGTTTTTGTTCGGAGGTAAAGGAGGGGTCCAAAGTACTGGACCAGTTTGGTTTTTGGACCGGCAAGCGCCGGTTCATTGTCCGGTTGAAAAAAGACGAGCGGGGGTGGGTGGTTTAGTTCACCCTCCGGGAAGTTTTGCTATAGGGGCAGACAGAGGCTACTTGTACTACCCTGGGCAGCCGATATATTGTAGGAGGTGTGGGGGGATCGGGCACAGCAAAGAGGTGTGCCAGGCTAATAAATGTAGGTATTGCTTCGCGCATGACCACGAGGCAAAAGACTGTAAGGCACCAAGGTCATGCAGCCTGTGTGGGAAGGCCGACCATATGTTCCGAGCCTGCCGGACAGGAAGCACTCCTATGCGGAGCTCTTCCGGGTGGGTGAGGGGCAGGAGGTCGTGCCTTCCTTGGGGCCCCCCCGGGAGGTGCTGCCCTCTGGTGGCACGGTGGTGGCAGTGCCGGCACCAGCCGGTGCGAAAGAAAAAGACCCGGAGGCGACCCCAGGGAGTGCTCCAGGGCCCAGGAAGGCTGCAGCCGACGACCTGGATCCCGATCCTGGCCAGACGGCAGCGGAAGAAACCGCCTCACGTTCTGCTCCTGGCCTTGCCCCTGTCCCTGCCCTTGCCCTTGCCCCTGCCCCTGCCCCAGTCCCTGTTCCCCCTTCCGCATCCCAAAATCCTAATCCTGCCCCCCCGGTTTCTGCATCACTCAGCCCGGCAAAAGTGTCGGGAACCCGAGAGGGTCAGGCCCTTAGAGGTCCAGTCCCTCTTCCCGCTCCAGGTTCCAGCTCAGCGGACGGCGACGGGGCGGCGGAGGTGGTAGCTCAGGCGGCGATGTCGCTGGAGCTTATGGACTCTGAGCCCAGAGAGGCATGGGGAGTCCCCTGGCCCTGAGGGGGAGGAGGTGTACGTGATGCCTCCGGAGCACGCGGGCGAGAGGAGGAAGCGGGGTTCTTCACCCGGCGAGAGCCGGCCGAGGAGGAGGAGGAAACCCCCCGGCCAAGTGGAACTAATGAACAGATACGAGGTGCTGTCAAACGAAAGCGAGATGGACTCTGAGACGGAGACGGAGACGGAGACACAGTCTCCAGGGACTCCGATAAATGAGTTCACCAGTATTCTGAGTTTTGACTCCAATCTTTTAGACCAGGTTGGGGGTATGGTCTCCGAGATCTCGCCAACACCACCTGGACTGGTGGGGGAGGGGAACTGATGCGGTTTATTGGGACACTAGTTTGTTTTTTGTTTTTTGTTTTTTGAGTGTGTATTGTATAACAAGTAAAGTATTTAATTTTATCTTTTTTCACAGTAATTACTTTGAATGCACGGGGCCTTCGGGACCCAGTTAAGAGGGCGGCACTGTTCTCCTCGCTCTCCTCCATGCAGGGGGATGTGTTCCTCCTGCAGGAGGTCCACTTAAGAGATGAGGAGGACGTGTCCGCCTTCACACGGGAATGGGTGTGGGGGCCATCTGGGTGGTCGGTGGGGGGGGTCCACTCAGATGGCGTAGGGATTTTGTTTCGGGGTTTTTCTTGTGTTATTGAAGAGGTGGTGGGTTTTATTGCAGGAAGGGTGATTTTTGTTGACTTTATCTTTATGTCTGTTAAATACAGAATTATAAATGTTTATGCGCCCGCCCAGGGGGGCCGCAGGCTGGAGGTCATCCGGGAGCTCCCCGGGTGCCTCTCGACCTCGCGGTCCCTCATCCTGGGCGGGGATTTTTGGATGTTTGGATGTGGGGGAGAGGGGGCTCGGGGGAGAGGGAGGGGTGGATTACTCCGCCAGGGCTTTAGAGGGGGTGGTGGGAGACTTTGGGTTAACCGATGCGTTCCGGACGGTGCACCCGGGGGACGCTGGTTACACGTGGCGTAACTCCAGGGGGTTCGCGAGCCGCCTGGACTACATTTTCGTGGGAGGGGGGATATGTGGTATGAAGTGTGTTCTTCTCCCCTCGTGGGCGTCGGACCACGACATGCTTCAGGTCTCTCTGCCCACGGACGGGCCGAAGTGGGGGTCAGGCTTCTGGCGGCTTAACACCCTGCTGCTGGAAGCCGAGGCCTTTAAGGCGGTCTTCACGTCCTTTTATAGGTCGGTACGGGCCATGCGGCCAATGTATGCATCAGTGGTAGAGTGGTGGGAGGCGGCTAAGTGCCGTCTCGCAAAATTCTGCCGGCGGTTCGCGGCCGCGGCGCGGCGGAGGGATAGGGCAGGGGTGGCCAAGGTTTCGGCTGACCTGACTTATCTCCATGGCTGCTTCAACCGTGGCGAGCACGTGGATTGGGCCCTCTATGAGGGGGTGAAAGAACGGCTCCGGGGGCTGTTGGAGGCGAGGGCGAAGGCCCTGGCCTTCCAGGCCCGGCTGAGGGAGTTGGAGGAGGGTGAGAAGCCCTCCTCCTACTTCTTTCAGGCCGCCAGGGCGCGGCGGAGCGCACCTGCCTTTGTGGGTCTAAAGCGGCCCGATGGAACCGTGGCTGAGGGCTCGGCGATGTTGGCAGTGGCAGAGGCCTACTATGCTGAGCTCTTCAGCAGGCGGGCCTGTGATCCGGGGGCGGAGGCTGCCCTCCTGGATTGTGTCTCGGCTCGGCTGGAGAGCGAGGAGGCGCAGTCTATGGAGGCGGACGTGTCACTGGAAGAAGTGAGGGAGGCGCTGCTGTCCCTACGGGACGGGCGGTCGCCGGGCACGATGGGTTACCTAAGGAGTTTTACAACGCCTTTGGGAGCTCATTGGGCCCGACCTACTGGAGGTTTACAGGGCCCTCCTGGAAAGGGGGTCCTTGTCAGCCTCCATGCGGAAGGGGGTGTTGGCGCTCCTCTTCAAGGGGGGCGACAGGACTGACCTGGCGAACTGGCGTCCGCTGACTCTGCTAACGGTGGATTATAAGGTGCTTGCGAAAGTGCTTGTGATCCGCCTGCGGCGGGTGATGGGGGCGCTGGTGAGTCGGGACCAGACCTGTGGGGTTCCCGGGCGCAGCTGCGCCTGGAACCTGGTCCTCCTGCGGGATGTGCTGGACTGGGTCGATGAGAGACATCTGCCTTTGGGCCTGGTCAGTATTGATCAGGAGAAGGCCTTCGATCGGGTCCAGCACGGGTTCCTGCATGGGGTCCTGAAGCGGATGGGGTTCGGGCCCCGGTTCATCGGCTGGGTGCGCACGCTGTACGCGGGAGTGTACAGCTGCGTACGGGTGAATGGGTTCCTGAGCGGGCCGGTGGAGCAGTTGGGGGGGGTGCGGCAGGGTTGTCTGCTCTCTCCTCTGCTCTACGTCTTGTTCATGGAGCCCTTTGCTGAGCTGGTGCGTCGGGACCCGGGCGTCGACGGGGTGCGGCTGCCGGGGGCGTCCGGCGAGGTTCTGAAGATCCAGCAGTACGCTGATGACACAACGATGTTTGTGTCGTCCGCACGCTCGCTGGGTCGGATTCGGGCTCTGACCGACCTCTTTGGGGCTGGTACAGGCTCGAAGGTGAACCTTGCCAAGTCCTCGGTGCTG
Organism: Aldrovandia affinis; assembly: GCA_029706075.1. Classification (NCBI taxonomy): domain Eukaryota; kingdom Metazoa; phylum Chordata; class Actinopteri; order Notacanthiformes; family Halosauridae; genus Aldrovandia; species Aldrovandia affinis. The sequence continues at coordinate 44,983 of JAINUG010000669.1, read as the reverse complement.
TACTGCGGCTGCTGGAGGGACGACAGAAGTGGCGGTGGGTTTAGTGTGTGCACCGGTGGGCTTAAGATCTTGGGCGTCCGGTTCTTTGCTCGCGACAGCGCGGCTTTGAACTGGGAGGCCAGGCTCAACCTGGTGCGCACCAGACTGGGAGTCTGGACCCGCCGTCAGCTGTCACTGACTGGCAGGGTCGTGGTGGTGCGGTCAGTGCTTCTGCCGCTCCTTATTCACCTGGCGTACGTGTTTCCGGTCCCTGCTCGTACCAAGCTCGCTCTCACGAGGCTGGTTTTCCGGTTCTTGTGGGGCGGTAGGTATGAGTATGTGACTCGGGAGCTGATGTACATGCCGGTGTCTGGGGGGGGGCGGGGCGTCCCCAGGATCCCGTTGAAGTTGGATGTGTTGCACGCTTGTTTTGCTAGTAGGATTTTCCTCGAGAGGGCGCCTCACGGGTGCTATTACTTCGCCAGGTTTTACCTGGCGGGGTTCTTTAGGCACCTGGTGGCGCTCTCTCACGTGGTGCCACGTTCGGAGACTCCGTCCCCGGGTTACGAGTCGGTTATACGGTTCCTGCGCCAGTGTCCTTTGCCCGTTACGCGGGAGGAGGCCACTGACCACAGGGCCCTGTACGCCAGGCTGGCGTCCCGGCAGGTCGTGACCCCGTCCGGAGTACCCGCAGGGGTGGTCTGGAGTAGGGTGAGCGGCGGCGGGGCGCCGGGTGCCGTGCGTGACCTACAATGGCGATGCGCTCTGGGCCGTCTGCCGGTGCGGGAGATCCTGCACCGGCACGGATGCGCTGCCAGCCCCTTGTGTCCCAGGGGGTGCGGGGCACCGGAAACGGTGTCTCACCTTTTCTGGGACTGTCCTTTCGCGGGGGAGTTCTGGACGTTGGTCCGGGGTCTCCTGCGGAGGGTCGGGCCTGGCCACGTGTTGTCACGGGACGGGGTGGTCTACCGGCGCGGCCTGGGGTTACTGCCTTCAGTGACCTCGGGTGTCCTCTGGGACGTGTTGGGGTACGCAAAGTGGGCACTTTGGGATGATAGGGTTTCTGTTGTGGGGAAAAAGGTGAACGTTCTGACGCCGTCGCACCTGTTCTACCGGTTCCGCGGGAGGGTGGTAGAGCGGATCCGGATGGATAGGACGGTGCACGGGTGGAACTGGGTGTTAAAACGGTGGGGGGGTTTTAGTGGGTTGATTTAAAGGTTTTTTGTTCATTTTCTGTTTCCTTTTCCTGTTCTTTTTCTTTTTTATATTACCTTTCTTTTAAAGTTTAACATATGGGATAGGTTGGGAGGTATGTTTTTTTTTTTTTTTTTTGTGTCAAGACAATATTTGGCATGGTTTGTTTAATGATCTTGTTTAAGTTTAAGGTTCTTTTTGGTTTTTTTGTTTAATGTAAAATGAATATTGTTTGGTGTGTTCATTGTATGAACAAGATCATGTCAAATTTAAGTTTTATAATAAAAAATATTTTAAAAAATCTGTTCTTATCAGTTTAATATCTGATATGTTAGGGTTAGGGTTCGCAGAATTGTTTGGTGGAGGACTAGGCCCTAACGACTATGCGGTCGGCCACCTGGTGTCTTCTGAGGCTGCAGCGCCCTCTGGTGGCTCGGGGGTGGTAGTGGCAGCGCCAGCCCCGAGTGCAAAACCAGGGGCGGATGCTGCTGCTCCTGGGGGGGATCCAGGTCCCGGGCAGTCTCTTCCAGCTGCTCGGGCCTCCGCGTCGGGCACGTCTGCTGCTGTGGCCCAGTTATCGGTTACAGCGTCGGCCCCAATCCCAGCTCCAAGGCTTTCCCCCCCTTCTTCTCCGAAATCCCGCACTTCCCCCCCTACCACCACCCTTTCCTCATCCCCCATCATTGCACCTCCCCCTTCCCCCACTATCTCTTCTGTACCTTCTTCCACTACCACTTCCCCCTTGGCCTCCGTGTCCGCTGCCACACCACCCTCCGCGTCCGATCAGGCCGCGGTCCTCATCCGGGACTCCCAACCAGCGCAGCATGCTCCGGTATCGGAGGCCAGCAACATCGAATGGCCTTCTCTCAGCGGCTCTTTTGTCCCGAGTCCTGCTTTGGTCCAGGCTCCTGCTCCGGCTAAGGTTCCTGCCCTGGTCAAGGCTCCTGCTCCAGTTACTACTCCCCCCCACCCTGTCCCTGTCCCTGCCCCTGTCCTGGCCCCTGCCACTGTCTCTGCTTCTGGTCCCGCCCAGGTTCCTGCTTCGGACTCAGCTGCTGTTCCTGTCCCGGTGCCGGTTCCAGCTCTACGGCCAGTCCAGGGACCAGCACCAGCTCCGGTCCAGGCCCCAACTGCTGTGCCCCCAGGGCATCCAACGTTTGGACGAGGGAGGGCAAGGCCCCCCCATCCAGCTGCTGCTGCGCCCCCCCCCTTTGTGGGGGAGGCCCCCCTCGCCACTCCAGACCAGGAGATCCCTAAGGAATGGGGAGATTTAGAAGAACCTGCAGACTTTGGAGCCGGGGCTTGGGACATCAGGCCCGTGCGGAAGAGGCCCCTGTCCGGGGAACATCAGCAGGCCAGGGGCCACAAGGCGGCCCCCTCGAGCACGATGATCAGTAACCGTTTCGATGCGTTGGCGGGGAGGGAATTCTGCACGGGCATGGACTTGGAGCTGGCTTCCCCGCTCCCCTTCCTGGACGTTTGGGCAGCGGACAATATTCTTGAGCCCGTGGACATGGATCAGTCTTCGCATGGTGTGGGGGACATGGGGGGAACAGGGCCCCCTTAAGAGGGTTTTTTGGGTCGACCCCCCTTTTTGGGGGTAGGAGCTCTTTAAGGTGTTTTCTTCTGTATGATTTTTTCGTTTTATTTTAAGTGTTAAATGTTCTTTCTTTATTGTATGTAGTTTATCCCTGACTTTGTCTAGTATTCTTTCTTTAATATTAATATTGTCTTGATTTGAAATCTTTAAACAAAAACGTCATGTGTTTGGTCCTAAGAAGTTTCTGGATTGTTTCTGTTGTAAATCATTTAAAAAAGAGTACTGATTGGTTTTGAAGTGTATTATGTCTTGTATTAAAATACGCTGCCTCCTTCTGTATGGTTTGATTTATAATGTTGAGTAGAATTGTTTCCTGGGTTGTAAAATGGTTTGGGTTCGAAGTGTATTATGTTTTGCATTAAAATACGATGTCTTCTTCTGTATGGTTTGATTTATAACGTTGACTTGTTTTGTTTCCTGGGTTGTAAAAAAAAAAAAATTGTTTTTGGGTTCGAAGTGTATTATGTTTTGCATTAAAATATGATGTCTTCTTTTGTATGGTTTGATGTATAACGTCGAGTTGTATTGTTTCCCGGGTTGAGTAAAATGTAAATGAGGTGTTGCGTTTTATGGAATGTTTCATGTAATGCTTTTGTTATATCATGGTGGTTTTTGAGTTTTGCCCCGTGTAATATGATTTGTATTGTCGTAAAGTGTAAAACGGTGTGCTCTTTTTTATAAATAAATATAAATTAAAAAAATCTGTTCTTATCAGTTTAATATCTGATATGTCCCCCATCGGGGGACTACATATTATTTATTTTATAAATTTGTTTCTGATTTTCTCCCATTTTTCTCCCAATTTGGTAGCCAATTAGACCCGCTATTTTTACGTCAATCCCCCCCTAGTAATGTGAGTTCGCTGCCGTAGTCCTGCGACCGGTAGTGACGAAGCGGAATGACGCCTCTTACGAGACGGCACCCGCAGGCCGTCGACCGTAACCCGGTACTACAGGGCCACTCTACGCAGCGAACGTCCACGTCCTCCCCCTCCCCCTCCCTGGGGCGGACAGCCAATCGCCGCCTGGTGGCACTCCCGGCCAGAGCCGACACTTGGGCGAGACGGGGGAATTGAACCCGGTCTCCGTGGCCAGCGTCGGACGTTGTAACCACTGGACCACGCGGGAGGCCCTGGGGGACTACATATTAAACGGATTTTTAGAACGGGGAGTCGGAAAAGGAGCTTGCTCCGTCCACTCCACGCATTGACCCTGTATGGCAGTGTATCAGGGAACAGTGCACCTCTCTTCCTTTGTGTCCAAAAACAGTGTGTGTGTGTGTGTGTGTGGTGTGGTGTGTGTGTGGTGTGTGTGAGTGAGTTTGTGTGTGGTGTGTGTATGAGTGAGTTGAGTTTGAGTTTGAGTGAGTGAGTTTGAGTGAGTGAGTTTGATGTTGTGTTTGATGTTGCTTTTTAATTCTGCAGCATCACAGGTGGCCAATGGAATGGAACGGAATGGAATGGCAGAGCCACGTGTGCCCTGTGTGTGGAGGTGTGAATGGGTGGCTGCTTGGAGGCGGAACACACTGACTTGGATGGGGACAGTGAACGTGGCTGGGGACAGGGACAGGGCCATCGACAGGGCCATCCTGCCGTCCCTGTGGGTTTGGGGGGGGGGGGGCCGGCCAGAGGGGGCAGTATGCGGTTATCGCTTCTCGTCCTTTTGGCTAAGATCAAAAGAGGGAAATACGATGGCAAGCAAAACCTCATCGAAAGATGGAGGACTACCGGCCTATCGGGCGCGGGTTAAAAATACAATTCGGTTCGACGCAGGAGCAGACCAGGAGAAAAGGAAAGTATTTACATTGGATTTTTTTGTTAATAAGGTGGTTAGGGGTCTTTTTGATATTGCACCGGCAAAGATTTATTGTTTACAGGACTTTTCGTCACAGGGTTTTTTTTTAATCTTTCTTTTTTCACTGAGGCCGAGTGCTTCAAAGTCTATTCACAATACACAGCTGCTCAGGATACCCCTGTGCTGGAGGGAGTAAGGGTGGAACTCCTCTATGCACAGGGGTGGAGGCCACTCACTGTGCACTGTTATAATCCTTTCATCCGTGAGGAGGACATCTACATCTTCCTCAGCCGGTACTGCGAGGAGGTGAAGGACGGGGAGAAGCTTCTGGATCGGTACGGGTTCTGGAACGGGAGGCGAAGATTCAACGTTCGCTTCAAAAGGGACCCGTCGGGGGTGAGTGGGTTCGCTCATCCCCCGGGGAGCTTCTCGATCGGGTCGGACAGGGGCTACCTGTTTTACCCTGGGCAGCCGGAGTACTGCCGCAGGTGTAGTAAGTTTGGGCACACTAAGGAAGTGTGCCAGGCCGACAGGAACACCTGTTGGATCTGTGCTTCGGCTGACCACACCACCAAGGACTGTGTAGCCCCAAAGTCCTGCAGTCTGTGCGGTGCGGAGGGCCATCTGCATCGGGCCTGCCCGCAGAGAAAAATAACCTTTGCCGAATTGTTTGGTGCAGGGCAGGCCTGTGGAGACCATGCGGTCGGCCATCTGGGGCCTCCTGGGGGTGCAGCGCCCTCTGGGGGAGCGGAGGAGGCGATGCAGGTTCAGGCACCAGGAGGAAAATCTGGGACGGATGGCGCTCCTAGGATCGCCCCCAGGAAGGCTCCAGGCTCCGCTCCCGGCACGATTGCAGCTGAGGCCCAGCTATCGGTCTCAGCGTCCGGCCCGACATCCGTCCTTCCCTCGGACCCTACCACCAGCTCCATCGTCATCACCTCCACCTCCACTGCCTCCACACCTACCTCCACCTCCACTACCACCTCTGCTACCACCGCACCCAACCCTGCTCCTGGTCCTGCTCCTGTTCCCGCGCCCGGTGAGGCTTCGGTTCCCTCCATCTTAGCGATGACCAAGGCTCCGGATCTCGGCGTGGGTCCTGGTTCTGCTCCCCCCCCTGTTTCGGCATTGGCTTCTGGCCAAGCCCCCCATTCCGCTGCGCCACATGGGCAGCAGGCCTTTGGACGGGGGAGGGTTTTTGGCCTCCCTCCCGCTCCTGGGCCGGGTTCTCCCCCTGTTCCTGTCCCCGCTGAGGAGAGTGGCGTTGGTGGCGGCGAGGCCTCTTGTGTGGGGGCTGGGGCGGCGGTCTCTGAGGGGGCCCCCCCCCACTGCCCAGGATCCGGAGACCCCACAGGAGTGGGGATACTCTAGGGATCCTGGGGATCCTGGGGAAGGCTGGTTGATCGCGAAGCAGCAGCGGAAGAGGCCTCTGTCCGGGGACTCCCCTGGGGCCAGGGATCCAAAGGGCCCCCGAAACCCCCCCCACCTCTTCCCTGGCTGGAATCGCGACAGACAATCCGTTTTCGCCAATTTCGGATGGCGCAGATTTTTGCACGGTGATGGACTTGGGTATGGACTTGGATCTGGCCTCCCCGGCCCTGCCCCTGGACTGTAGTGAAAACAGGCCAGAACAAATGGAACTATCTCTGGGAGGGGAGGGGGCGTGGGGGTTCGGGATGGGGTAGGAAACCCCCCCTAAGGGGGATTTAAGTGATTTAAGTGATGAGTGTTTTTTGGTGTTTGTGTTTTTTTCTCGCCTTCACTGTAATAACTGCCAATGTGCGGGGTCTACGAGACCCCGCTAAGCGTGCCGCGGTCTTCTCGTTCCTGAGAGCCATGCGGGGGAATGTGTACCTCCTGCAGGAGGTGCATCTGAGGGACGAGGAGGACGCGGCTGTGTTCACTCGAGAGTGGGGGTGGGGCCCGTCGGGGTGGTCTGTGGGTGGGGTTCACGCCGACGGGGTGGGGATTTTATTCAGGGGTTCCTCATTTGTGGTGGAGGAGGTAGTGAGCACGGTGGCGGGACGGGTGTTGTATGTTGATTTTTTGTTTCAGAAGTCACAGTTTAGGGTGGTGAATGTGTATGCCCCCGCCCAGAGGGGCCGCAGGTTGGAGGTTTTTCGGGACTTACCCGGATGCCTCTCAACCATGCGGTCCCTGATACTGGGTGGGGATTTCAACGTTACTTTGGACACGGGGGGCGGGCGAGGGTGGGATTGACCATTCTGCCAGAGCGCTCGTGGATTTAGTGAGGGACTTCTCCCTGGTCGACGCCTTCAGGGCGACACACCCGACCGACCCAGGCTTCACGTGGCGTAACTCCAGGGGGGCTAAGAGCCGCCTGGATTACATCTTCATGGGTGGGGGGCAGAGCGGTGGGAAGTGTGTTCTTCTCCCCTCGTGGGCGTCGGACCACGACATGCTGCGAGCCTCCCTACCCATGGACGGGCCAGAGTGGGGGCGGGGTTTCTGGCGGTTGAATACATCACTGCTGGGTTCCGACGCCTTGTAACTTCCTTCACGGGTTTTTACGCTCGGTTAGGACACTACGGCCCTTGTTCACATCAGTGGTAGAGTGGTGGGAGGCGGCGAAGAGCCGCTTTGCAACATTCTGCCGGCGACACGCGGTTGTGGCGCGCCGGCGGATAGGGCAGAGGTGGCCAGGTGGGTGGCATCTCTGGCTTATCTCCATGGACGTCTCAACCGCGGGGAGCCAGTGGACTGGGCCGTATACGAGGGCGCCAAGGAGCGGCTCAGGGGGCTGCTGGAGGCGAGGGCGAAAGCCCTGGCCTTCCAAGCTCAGCTCCGCGAGCTAGAGGAGGGAGAGAGGCCTACGGCCTACTTCTTCCAGGCTGCAAAGGCGCGTCGGGGCGCCTCCGTTATCGCGGGGTTGAGGAGGGGGATGGCACCCTGGCTGAAGGGCCGGCGATGTTGACTGTGGCAGAGTCGTACTACGCCAAGCTCTTCAGTCGGCGGGCCTGCGACCCTGCGGCGGAGGCGCGCCTCTTGGACTGTGTCTCGGCTCGGCTGGGGAGCGAGGAGGCGCAGGCAATGGAGGCCGATGTGACTCTGGAGGAGGTGCGGAGGGCCGTGTTCTCCACCGTCGACGGTGTTCGGCTCCCGGTGGCGGCGGGCGAGGTCCTGAAGATCCAGCAGTACGCGGACGACACAACGTTGTTTGTGTCGTCAGCCCGGTCGCTGGGTCGCATACGGGCCCTGACCGACCTTTTTGGGGCGGGAACGGGCTCCAGAGTGAACATGGCTAAGTCCTCTGTCCTATTTTGTGGCAGATGGACGGAGGACATAGGCGACTCTGGAGGGTTTGCTGTGTGTGAGGGAGGACTGAAAATCCTGGGTGTCCGGTTCTGGCCTCGCGGCAGCGCGGCTCAGAACTGGGAGGCCCGACTGGCCCTCGTGCGCAGCAGACTGGGTGTGTGGTCACGCCGGCAGCTGTCGCTGATGGGAAAGGTGGTGGTGGTTAGGTCGGTGCTCCTTCCGCTGCTCCTCCACCTGGCGTATGTCTTCCCGGTTCCGGCTCGTGCCAAGCTTGCCCTGACGAGAGCGGTCTTCGCTTTCTTGTGGGGCGGCAGGTACGAGTGCGTGAGCCGGGAGCTGATGTGCGCTCCGGTGGCGGGGGGGGGGTGTCCCGAGGGGGCCACTGGAGCTGGACGCGCTATACGCCAGCTTTGCCAGTAAAACGGTTCTGGAGCGGGCGCCTCACAAGTGCTTTTTCCTCGCCAGGTTTTACCTGGCGGGATTTTTTAGGCACTTGGAGCGCTGACGCATGTGGTGCCCCGGGCGGACGTTAGTCCCGGCCTACAAGGCGGTGGTGAGGTTTTTCCGTCAGTGCCCCCCCTCGATCTCACGTGCGGAGGCTCTGGACCACAGGGCCTTGTACGCGAGGCTGGCCTGTCGCCAGGTGGTGGCTCCCTCTGGGGTGCCCGCTGGAGTCAGGTGGGGCAGGGTGAGTGGAGATGGCGCGCCGGCAGCGGTGCGTGACCTCCACTGGCGGTGTGCTCTGGGGCGTTTGCCGGTGCGAGAGGTCCTGCACCGACATGGTTGTTCTGCGAGCGCCTGTGCCCCCGGGGTGTGGGGCTCCGAAACGGTGCGTCACGCCTTCTGGGGATGCCCCTTCGCAGGGGAGTTTTGGGGGTTAGTGCTCGGCCTTCTTAGGAGGGTCGGGCCGGGTTTTGTTTTGTCGGGGGATGGGGTGGTGTTTAGGAGAGGGTTGGGGGTGGTTCCTGCAGTATCCGCTGGCGTGCTCTGGGATGTCCTGGGGTACGCCAAGTGGGTACTGTGGGAAGACAGAATGGTGGTAGTAGGTAAGAGGGTGAGGGTAGTGACCCCTGCCCAACTGTTTCAGAAAATGGAAGAGGCGGTACATGGGAAGAGTTGGTTGCGGAAGAGATGGGGGTATTTGGGTAGTTTGTTTTATAATTACATTTAAGCCACGAATTGAGGTCTCAGTTAATATTTCCTTATTTAAATTATTTTATTTATTTTCAGGTGTTGTTAATGTAATGTTTGTTTTAATTGACTAGTTTGTGGCTTCTCCAGCGAACTGAGATGTGATATGTTGTTATTGTGAAGCTAGCACCTTAAATATGATCTGCATGTAAATGTAAAGGTGTTAGTATTCTGTAAGTTTGATTAGGATCTGTTTGATTTGTTATTGTAAAGTGTTTTGTGATGAAATGTATCGTGGTATGGTTTTTTTCAAATAAAATATAAAAAATAAAAAAATCTGTTCTTATCAGTTTAATATCTGATATGTCCCCCATCGGGGGACTACATATGTGGTGTGGTGTGGTGTGGTGTGTGTGTGTGTGGTGTGTGTGTGTGTGTGTGGTGTGTGTGTGGTGTGGTGTGGTGTGGTATGTGTGTGTGTGTGTGTGTGTGGTGTGTGTGTGTGTGTGTGAGTGAGTGAGTGAGTGAGTTTGAGTGAGTGAGTTTGAGTGAGTGAGTGAGTTTGAGTGAGTGAGTTTGATGTTGTGTTTGATGTTGCTTTTTAATTCTGCAGCATCACAGGTGGCCAATGGAATGGAACGGAATGGAATGGCAGAGCCACGTGTGCCCTGTGTGTGGAGGTGTGAATGGGTGGCTGCTTGGAGGCGGAACACACTGACTTGGATGGGGACAGTGAACGTGGCTGGGGACAGGGACAGGGACAGGGCCATCGACAGGGCCATCCTGCCGTCCCTGTGGGTTTGGGGGGCCGGGGGGCCGGCGGCCAGAGGGGGGCAGTATGCGGTTATCGCTTCTCGGCCTTTTGGTTAAGATCAAAAACTGAGCGGATGATGACTACCTCACTTTCGGGTGGAGGGTTACCGGCCTATCAGGCGCGGATACGGAATACGGTGCGTATTATTATGGGAGAGGACAAGGAGGTAAGGAAGAGGGTCACGCTTGACTATTTGTATGTAGAAATCTTTGGGATGGTGGAAAAAACGGATTTAGGGGAGATCATTTGTGTTCAAGATTTTAGTGCACAAGGCTTTTTTGATGTCACCTTTAAAATTAGGGTGGCTCTCTGAGGTTCGCTTCTTTAATGGAAAAGAGATATGATGATCCTATACTTCAGGGTGTTAGGGTAGAGCTTCTGGATGGACAGGTGCTGATGCCTTTGACCATCCACACCTACAACCCTTATACGCAGGCGCATGATTTGGTTATTTTTTTAAGCAAGTACTGTGCGGAGGTGAAAGGAGGGAACCTTATTTTGAACAAGTACGGTACTTGGAATGGGAAACGGAGGTACATGGTCCGGTTTAAGAGAACCCCCGACGGGCTAAAGTACTTATGCCCGCCCGGGACTTTTGCTATCGGGGCTGACAAGGGATTCCTACATTTCCCTGATCAGCCGATGTATTGCAGGAGGTGCAGTCAGTCCGGGCACGTTAAAGAAGCGTGCCAGGCAGACATGACCAAATGCCGGTTCTGTGCATCGGGTGACCATACTAGTCGGGAATGTAGGGCCCCAAAGAAATGCAGTCTGTGTGGGGCGGAAGGGCATCTTTTTAGAGCCTGTCCTTTGAAGAAAAAGACATGGGCTGAATTGTTTGCTGGAGGACAGAGCACTAACGACCATGCGGTCGGCCACCTGGTGTCTCCTGGGGGCGCGGCGCCCTCTGGTGGCTCGGGGGAGGTAGTGGCAGCACCAGCCCCGGGTGTAAAACCAGGGGAGGATGTAGCTGCTAGGAAGGCTTCAGGTCCCGAGCTGGATCTCAAAACTGCTCGGGTTTCCGCTCCGGTCACGCCTGCTGCTGAGGCTCTGTCTCAGGTCTCAGCGTCAGCCCCGACTACAGATCCGGGAAGGGTCCCTCCTTCTCTTCCCCCATCACTTCCTCTCCTATCACCACCCCCTCCTCTATCCCTACCACTACCCTCACTACCCCCCCCACTACTGCTTCTGTAAGCACCGCTATCACTGCCACGCCCTCTCAAGCCTCTGAGTCCGCTCCCGCATCCTGCTCCGCGCCCGAGAAGGCTGGAATCCCCATCCGGGGACCAAAGCCAGCAGAAGAATGGCCCCCCCTGAGTCGGGTCTCTGCCCAGAAAACTGCGGGGGTTTCTGCTTCGGCACCCCTCCGGGCTCCTGTTCCTGCTCCTGCCTTGGTTCCTGCTCCCGCTGGGGTTCCTGCCCGGGATAAGGTTTCCGCTCTCGCCCAGGTTCCTGTTGCTACCCAGGCTCCTGTCCCCGTTCCTGCTCCCGTCTCTGCCTCTGTTCCTTCCCAGGTTCCTGGTTCTGCTTCTGCCGCCGCTCCTGTCCCGAGGCCAGTTCCAGCTCCGGTCCCAGTTCAGGCACCAGCCCCAGTTCCTGGTAAAGCCGCTCCAGTTGGGCCCATTGGGCAGGCCTTGTTTGGGCGAGGGAGGGCACGCGCCCCCTCCTGTTCCGGCTGCGAAACCCCCCCTGGTGGGGGAGGCCCCCCTCATTGTACCGGACCTGGAGACCCCAAGGGACTGGGGAGACACTGATGATCCTGGGGATGGAGCTGAGGGCTGGGGCACAAAGCCCGCGCGGAAGAGGCCCCTCTCCGGAGAACACCAGGAGGGAAGGGGCCACAAGGAGGCCCCCTCGATCCCGCTAGACAACCGTTTCGGGGTGCTGGCGGGGTCTGAGGAGGGGGCAGAGTTTTGCACGGACATGGACCTGAGTCTGGAGTCCCCGCTTCCTTTCCAGGATGTTTGGGTGGCGGAGAACATTCTGGAGGCAGTGGATATGGACCAGACGCCGCATGGCGTGGGGGACGTGGGGGGGGCAGGGGCCCCGTAGAAGGACCTTTCCGTTGAGCGTGTCTGTATTTTGCCCTCCTTAGTTTATTTTTTGTGGTGTTTTCCTTTTTGTGTGTTTTTCTTTTGTGGGGATAGGCAGTTGATTGATGCTGTGAGAGATTTAGTGGGGGTGTCATGTTTGCTTTTGCTTATTCAGTGTGAATTGTGGATTGTGTGAAGTGTTGTAGATGTTGTTGGGTTTCGGAAGGTTCTTGCTCTGTGATATAGGATATGTCCGTATGGCTTTTGATTGTTTTGAGATGCTGGTGTTTATTGGTTGGGTAGTTGGAAGGTGTTGCCGTGGTTCAAGTTGTTGTTTCATGCTGCCGATTCCGTTTCTGTGATGGAATGTCCAATGATGTGTGATTTGTTATGTGGGACATGTGTCACGATATGGTTTGGGAATTGGGAATGGTGGAGTTTTGGTGCCATGATGTATGATTTGTATGATTTTTCTGTGTTGAGTTGCTGTGTGTGGAATTTGCGTTGTGACGGAATGTATTGTGATTTCGTGTATATGTTTTGGTTTTTCTGGTGTGTTCATTGTATGAACAAGACCATGTAAAATTTAAGTTTTATAATAAAAAATATTTAAAAAGAATCTGTTCTTATCAGTTTAATATCTGATATGTCCCCCATCGGGGGACTACATATTAAACGGATTTTTAGAACGGGGAGTCGGAAAAGGAGCTTGCTCCGTCCGCTCCACGCATTGACCCTGTATGGCAGTGTATCAGGGAACAGTGCACCTCTTCCTTTGTGTCCAAAAACATGGTGTGTGTGTGTGTGTGTGTGTGTGGTGTGTGTGTGTGTGTGTGTGTGTGTGTGTGTGTGTGTGTGTGTGTGTGTGTGTGTGTGTGTGTGTGTGTGTGTGTGTGTGTGTGTGTGTGTGTGTGAGTGAGTGAGTGAGTGAGTGAGTGAGTGAGTGAGAGTGAGTGAGTTTGAGTGAGTGAGTGAGTTTGATGTTGTGTTTGATGTTGCTTTTTAATTCTGCAGCATCACAGGTGGCCAATGGAATGGAACGGAATGGAATGGCAGAGCCACGTGTGCCCTGTGTGTGGAGGTGTGAATGGGTGGCTGCTTGGAGGCGGAACACACTGACTTGGATGGGGACAGTGAACGTGGCTGGGGACAGGGACAGGGACAGGGCCATCGACAGGGCCATCCTGCCATCCCTGTGGGTTTGGGGGGCCGGGGGGCCGGCGGCCAGAGGGGGGCAGTATGCGGTTATCGCTTCTCGGCCTTTTGGCTAAGATCAAGTGACTGCAGCGGTCCCGGATGGGAGGTCACTCCTGTGTATTCCGTTTTAAGTGGGCGGAATGCACAGGGCTGGCTGAGGAAGATTCGGTAGCGAGGTGAATGTGTTTTTGTATGAGTGTTGTGTTGCCGGATGGGAGGTCACTCCTATGTGTTCTGTTCTTGGACGGAATACATTGGAGTGGCTGATGAAGACTCGGCAGCACGTGTGTGAATGTTGTGTGCGTCATCCTTGGTCCCCCGGGAAACTGGAGGATCGGGGATGGACGCTAATACTATGTGGTATGTTAAGTGTTAAGTGTTTATTGTCGTTTTTTGTGATACACTATGTTGTATATAGCACTGGGATTTAATTTGACCGTTTTTGAAGCCCTATCATCCGAAATGTATAGTATGTAATGTAAGCATGGGTTGTTTGTCCCCGATCCTCTGAAACCATTTGGGGATCGGGGCAACGAGTATGAATAGCATGTGCACAGCGATCGTCCTCGGTTCTCTGGGTAAGACCGGAGGATCGTGGGCGACGTGTATGAAGAGAGCAGCGGAGGGATTAGATGCCCTTCGTGTGATTGGATGTGTTGTGTGTGTGTTGGTGTGTTGTCCTTGACCCCTCGGGCCTATTCACCCCGGGGGATCGGGGGCAACTAAGGTGAAGATGCAGCGAGGGGATTAGATGCCCTTCCTGTATTGGAAGTGTTGCACAGGGTCGTCCTCGGTCCTCTGGGTAAAACCGGAGGATCGTGGGCGACATGTTTGAAGACGCAGCGGAGGGATTGAATGCCCTTCGTGTGTTGGATGTGCCGGGTTGCAATGTATGCACGGGCTGGTCGTCCTCGCTCTCTGGATTAGGCCGGGGAGTCGTGGGCGACGGGCATGCATGCGGACGCGGCGGAGGGATTAGATGCCCTCCGGGTGTCCCCATGTATTGTGTGTGGTTGTGTGTTGCAATGCATTGGGGTCATCCTCGGCCCTCCGGATGACACTGGAGGGTAGGGGACGACAGTATGAAGATGCATCGGATGGACAAAGACGTCCGTATGTGTTGGATGGGCTGTGTAGGCATTGTATGTTTGTTAAAGCACGGGTGTAAGTATAGCCTAAGAATAATAAATAAATAAAAAATTAAAAAATCTGTTCTTATCAGTTTAATATCTGATATGTCCCCCATCGGGGGACTACATATTAAACGGATTTTTAGAACGGGGAGTCGGAAAAGGAGCTTGCTCCGTCCGCTCCACGCATTGACCCTGTATGGCAGTGTATCAGGGAACAGTGCACCTCTCTTCCTTTGTGTCCAAAAACTGTGTGTGTGTGTGGTGTGTGTGTGTGTGTGTGTGTGTGTGGTGTGGTGTGGTGTGTGTGTGTGGTGTGGTGTGGTGTGGTGTGAGTGAGTGAGTGAGTGAGTGAGTGAGTGAGTGAGTGAGTTTGAGTGAGTGAGTTTGAGTGAGTGAGTTTGATGTTGTGTTTGATGTTGCTTTTTAATTCTGCAGCATCACAGGTGGCCAATGGAATGGAACGGAATGGAATGGCAGAGCCACATGTGCCCTGTGTGTGGAGGTGTGAATGGGTGGCTGCTTGGAGGCGGAACACACTGACTTGGATGGGGACAGTGAACGTGGCTGGGGACAGGGACAGGGACAGGGCCATCGACAGGGCCATCCTGCCGTCCCTGTGGGTTTGGGGGGCCGGGGGGCCGGCGGCCAGAGGGGGGCAGTATGCGGTTATCGCTTCTCGGCCTTTTGGCGAAGATCAAAAGTATACGAGGGACAATGACAACAAATCACACAAGTGGACTGCCGGCCTACAAGGCGCGGCTAAGAAATTCAGTGCGTTTCGACGCAGGAACAGACATGGAGAAACGCAAGGTATTTCATTTGGATTTCTTTGTTAAGAAAATTTTATTGAAGTTACTTTCGGTGGATCAAAGGGCAGTTTATTGTTTACAAGGTTTTTCGAATAGGGTTTCTTTTTATTAAACTTTTTTTACTGAGACGGCATGTACCTCCTTTTATGCTAAGTGTCTCACTAAACGAGATGCACCTGTGCTGGATGGAATCAAAATCTAGCTACTCTGCGCACAGGTGCATCGACCCCTGACTTTGCATCTATATAACCCCTTTGTTAAGGAACAAGACATTTTGTTTTTTTTGCACCGGTTCTGTTCAGAAGTAAAAGAGGGGAAAAAGCTTTTGGACAAGTATGGGTTTTGGGGGGGAAAGCGTCGGTACATGGTATGCTTCAGGCAGGATGCACGGGGCCTAGGTGGCTACTTACACCCACCCGGTAGCTTCTACATAGGCCTGGACAGGGGCTATCTCTTTTTTATGCTGGCCATACTTCCGGCGGTGTGGGGACTTGGGGCACACAAAGGATGTGTGCATGTCCAAAAAATTCCGGTTGTGTGGCTCAAATGAGCATGAGGTGAATAAATGCAATGCTCCTAAGGCTTGTAGCCACTGCGGCGCACTAGGCCACATGTTCCGGGGCTGCCCGGAAAGGAAGCGGACATTTGCCGAGCTCTTCCGGGTCGAGGGGGAGGGCAACTACCAGCTGACCCCCAGATAGGTGCGGATAGGGGCTACCTCCATTATCCTGGGCAGCCTGTGTACTGTCGGCGGTGCGGCACCATCAGCCACAGTAAGGAGGTGTGCCAGGTGAACAAGTGCTGCTTCTGCTTTGGCCATGATCACAAAGCCAAGGACTGCAAGGCCCCAAAGTCTTGCAGCCTTTGTGGGAAGACCGAGGGAGTTAAGGTGGAGCTCCTCCAGTCACGGGAGTGGAGGCCGTTGACCGTACACATGTACAACCCTTTTATTTCAGAATCAGATGTGGTTTGTTTTATTAAACGCCATTGTTCTGAGGTAAAGCCTGGGGAAAAGGTCCTCAATAAGTATGGTTTTTGGACCGGGAAGTGACGGTATTCCGTCCAGGGGGGGAAATCCAGGGGTGGATGCCGCTCCTGGGATGGCTTCAGGTCCCGGGCAGGCTCCTACAGCTGCTCGGGCCTCCGCTCCGGTCAGGCCTGTAGCTGAGGATCACCCATCGGCCTCAGCGTCAGCCCCTAGGTCCGCTCTTCCTCCCCCTCCCATCACCTCCACCCCCCATCACTACCCCCACTACCTCCTCCATCACTACTACCTCTTCTTCTTCGAGCACCATCACACCTCCCCTGGAGTCTGTGTCTGCTGTGGCATCGACCTCCGCGCCCGAACAGGCTGGGACCCCCATCCAGGGTCCACAACCATCACCGCATGCCACGGCATCAACCCTCGCCTCTGCCGAATGGCCTGCTCCTGCTTCTGTTCCTGCTCCCGCTCCCGTCCCTGCTTCAGGTCCTGCCCCGGCTGCTACTCCTGCTCCTGCCCCCGCTCCTGTCCCTGCTCCAGTTCCTGCCCCCGCTCCTGTCCCTGCTCCAGTTCCTGCCCATGCGTCTGCTCCCGTTCCTGCTCCAGATCCAGGTCCAGGTACAGCTCCAGTCCGGGCTCCGGTCCAGGCTGCTTCGCTGGTGGGTCCCACAGCACAGAGGGTCTGAGGAGGCTGACTACTGTACCAGCATGGACCTGGAGCTGGCCTCCTCGCTCACCAACCCAGACAGCTGGGCTGCTGACAATATTCTGGACAGTCTAGGTGGGGTCCAGACACCGCCTAGAGCAGGAGACTTGGGGGACTTGGGGGCAGGGGCCCCTAAAGGGTTCCTTGTGTGTGTGTGTTTTTTCCATCCTGGGTGTTCAGTGTTCGTCCTTTTCTTGTTTTTTCTAGTTTCCCCTTTTTCCTTTTCTTTTAATATTCATGTTTGGTGTGTAAATAAAAGATTACGTGGCTATTTTTCTCTATGAGTTAGTTGACTCTGTGATTAAAGGTTTTCTGACTGAGTTTGAATTTCATTATGTTCGGTATTAAAACACGGTGTTGCTTTCAGTATTGTGTGGGAAGAGAAACACCCCCACAACCCAATGCTGCCACCACCATGCTTCACTGTAGGTATGGTGTGTTTTGGGTGGTGTGCTGTGTTTGGTTTCCGCCAAACATAGCGCTTGGAGTTCAGTCCAAAAAGTTCAACCTTGGTCTCATCTGACCATATAAACTTTTGCCACATGGCATCAGAATCTTCTATGTGTTTCTTCGCATAACGTAAATGAGACTCAGTGACACTTTTTCAGAAGAGGCTTCTTTTGTGCCACCCTGCTATACAGGCCAGCTTTGTGTAAAGCTTGTGAGATTGTTGTCACATTCACAGATCGCCCAACCTCTGCCATTAAGACTTGTAACTCCTTCAAGGTTGCCATTGGCCTCTTAGTCGCTTCCCTGATCAATCTTTTCCTGGCTCGGTCATCCAGTTTGGAGGGACAGCCCGATCTTGGCAAGGTGTGGGTGGTGCCATATCAAATCAAATCAAATCAAGTTTATTTGTATAGCGCTTTTCACAACAGAATTGTCACAAAACGCTTAACAGAGGGGGAACCCAGGCCTAGACCCCCCCAAAAGCAAGCCCAACGGCAACAGTGGCAAGGAAAAACTCCCCAGGTAGGGAGAAACCTTAGGAGGAACCAGACTAAAAAGGGGGGGAGCCCATCCTCTTCTGGCCGGCACAGGGTATGTCCAAAAAGACCATGTCATGGTCAGTCCAAGGTTAGTCTGAGTTAGGTAGTCAGCGGGGGGCTAAACCACGCGGAGAGGGTCCAGATCCAGGAACTGGGGTTGGCGTGGGGTGAGGGTTGATGGGGGCAGCTCACACTTCTCGCAGGATCTAGGGCTCGGGGCAGGTGCCCCGAGTCAGAGGCCGAGGCAGAGAAGAGAACATGCAGTCAGAAAAAGCAGTGCTATAGCCAGTAGCACTATGTAAGAGCAGGGGAGCACAAGCATAGGAAATATACAGTTAGCCCCAACAGGTGTAAGCTATGGCAGCATACCTATTAGGAGAGGGACAGAGAAAACACGCAGCCATGTGAGAGTTCCAAACAATCCACACCTGATCAAGGATAACCAGCATAACAGTGGTGGTAACACATTGAGGAGGTGACAGTATGGAAAGTTTCTCACTCCATAAGACACTAAGGCACGGCCTTCTCCATCTCTCCACCTAGACTATGTTTGGCAGTAAGCTAGGCTGAAAAGATATGTTTTTAATCTACACTTAAAAATTGAAACTGTGTCCGAATCCCTAACATGCCTTGGTAAACCGTTCCACAACAGAGGAGCTCTAAAAGAGAAGGCTCTACCACCAGCTGTGCTCTTCAAAATTTAGGAGTAATAGATGGCCGGCTTCTTGTGAACGAAGCAGTCGTGTCGGCTTATAGGGGGCAATCATTTCGGTCAGATATAAAGGTGCAAGTCCGTTTACTGCTTTAAAAGTTAGCAACAGTACTTTATAATCAGCCCGATATTTAATAGGAAGCCAATGTAGTGATGCTAACACTGGAGTAATGTGCTCATACTTTTTGGATCTAGTCAAAATACGTGCCGCTGTATTCTGTACTAGTTGAAGACTCTTTAGAGAGCTACTAGAGGAGCCGGATAATAAGGCATTACAATAGTCTAGCCTCGATGCAACAAAAGCATGCATCAAGGTTTTAGCATCCTCTAATGACAGAAAGTGCCGAATTTTAGCTATGTTTCTTAGGTGAAAGAAAGCTACTCTGGAAGTGTTTTTAATATGAGTGTCAAATGTAAGGTCCTGATCAATAATAAAACCAAGGTTCTTAACCATAATACTTGATGTAACTATGCAATCACCTGCATTTAACTGCAGATCCAACTTGTTCCTTAATTTTTTGGGGCCCAAAACCATCATCTCTGTTTTATCTGAATTTAAAAGCAGGAAATTTACTGTCATCCAGTTCTTTATATCAGAGATACAAGCCTCTAATTGAGTGAGTTTAAGTGTTTCACCTGGTTTCATTGATATGTACAGCTGTGTATCATCGGCATAGCAATGGAAATTTACACCATGTTTACGAATAACATTACCGAGTGGTAGCAAGTATAATGAGAACAGTAATGGGGGGTCTAACAGACATGTAGATGATTTGGAGGACATAACCAGTTTACTGAATTTGTCCAGATCCAAGGGAGTGAAAAACTCAAGGGTCTCTACGCAACCCTGCTCCTGATAGCCCTGTGCTATCTCGGCAGTTGGAGTGATAGATATTGGAGTCATTTTCATAATTTGTTCTCTGATTGTCTCAATCTTATCAGTAAACGAGTTCATAAAGTCATTTGAATTATAGTTAGAAGGATAACTGATGGAAACTGAAGACTGTTTTTTTGTCAGTTTAGCTACCGTGTTAAATAGAAATCTTGGGTTGTATGCCTTCCACTTCTTAATAATACTCTGAACGGTACTCAGAGGGATAGTTAGAGCCTTTGAAATCTTTTTATATCCTTCTCTTAACTTGTGCCTATCCACAACTTTATCCCGGAGTCCTTTTGAAAGCACCTTTCCAGCCATGGTGAATTCTTTGTGTTACCATGCACTAGTAAGAGTGGAATCCTCAAGGAACAGCTGGTTTTATTGTGAAATAGTCAAAACCACTACAATTGATGTCAAGTGGAGGCCAGTTAGCTTGGTATATGATCTGGAAGGTGATTGGTCATACCTGAGCACGTTTATAATGGTTATTCTAAGGGTACTGATCACTTTTCCAACCCTGTTATTGTAGTTTTTCATTTTGTATTCATTATCAGAAATTGTGCCCTTTTTTCATTTGAATGTTGTAAGGCAAAATGTGTAAATAAAGCTGGAAAAAGATGGATTTTATGTACTTTCATTTCAGGCTGCAAGACAAAAATAAGTGACTATTTCAAAAGGGTATGATGACTTTCTATAGGCACTGTAGTCCAGATTTTCAATTGTACTGAGGGAAATTGTAATTTATCGAGAAAATACTTAATTTTAGCAGTAACTGGCTTTGTTTCTGGTGTGTAAATACCATGTAAAGTTTTTAATTGGGTTTTAGAAAAACAGGAATGGGTACAGACATAGAATTGTTCTGTTATCACCGTAATTCATAAGGAAGGCAAAGACCCGGCAGAATACTATTCATATAGACCTATATCCCTTTAGAATGTAGATCACAAAATATTAACATCTATAATGAGTAACCGGTTGAAGCGAGCAGGGCCGCGTTAAGCCTCCCCGGGACCCAGGGCTAACACACCTCCCGGGCCCTATGTCCACGATTTTCAACTGGAAAAGTAAAAGCACATTGACGCGACCAGGCCTGGCAACGATAAAGACATGCCGCAAATTCGACAAATAGGCCTATGACAAAGGATATCAGAAGTAGATAGTGAATATGTTACAGAATGAGACCTCCAATTGAAAACTTTGAACGTTGTAATGTATTAAAAGCAGTCAAAGAGTACCGACTCTTATATTACAGTGCTCTCGAAATATTCACGTCTGTTACCTGAACTGAACGCATGAGTTCAAGTTCAAGTCATGACCAACCTTGCCCAGCATGGCAGGATAATGAAAGGGACTAGTAGCCTAGGCTGTCTTCGAAACCGTTCCCTAATCCCTAAATAGTGCACTATATAGTGTGTTGAACAAATTGGCGAATTCCCACTATTTAGGGAATAGGGAACGGTTTCGAACACAGCCCCAGTGTACAAAGTAGGCCTACAAACCAGAAATTTGACCACAAATAACAATGCACAAAACAATACACTTCCCGTTCAACCACTAGCACCAACAAAACAAGCATTGATATAAATGATTTACTGTTACTCACCTATAGGACAAAGTATCATACTTTGTGTAAGTTAATTGAGCTACCGTTTAAATTTCAACACGTAGCATTAACACCGGCATCTAATACAATAAATGCGAATGTATATAGCAAACTTGACATAATTTAAGTTTATACTGCCTTTTTAAAAATACTTTTGTCCAAACATTGCTACAAATTACAGGCCAACTTGCTAGAGAACATTAGGCTATTAAAATGCGTTGTTGTTGTTCAGCTAGCTAACGTTACTTACTTAGCAACACAACTAAGCTATTCGGTCATGCAAAATTAGCCCACTTCGTTTTCTACAGTCGAACTAGAATTAATATGAATTTATCTGAAATAGTTTGTTGACAGTTATAAAATGGTGGTTGCTTGGGGGGGGAATAGGCTACAACATAGTATTTTTGCAGCGAAACCCGTTATAAATGGTAATTTATTACTTTCTGGTTGGACATCTCAGGTTATAGCTCTAGCGAAGTGTGTTTTTATCAAAATGTTATCGCACGTGAAATTGACATAGGTCATTTTCTAATTTCACTAAAGCAGAACGACAACGCGCATACATG
Source organism: Aldrovandia affinis (assembly GCA_029706075.1). Classification (NCBI taxonomy): domain Eukaryota; kingdom Metazoa; phylum Chordata; class Actinopteri; order Notacanthiformes; family Halosauridae; genus Aldrovandia; species Aldrovandia affinis. The sequence continues at coordinate 23,589 of JAINUG010000669.1, read as the reverse complement.
TAGCGATGTGATTGCACCGCGCAACAGGTTTACCTCTGCTCGTGACGCTACAGCAACAGATGAAAGTCCTCCGACACACCGAGTTGGACCGATGGCGATTTCCACTTGTAGAATCGAGCTCCCGAGACAAAGCCGTCCTTACGCAAAAGGGAACAGACTATACAAACACACTCTCACTGACACTGATTGTTGTGACAGGACAATGTGGACTACTACAGGTGGGAAAGTGGACCAAAATGTACAGTAACAATCAAAACACCATAAACCCGCATTCCAAAATTCTATGTAGGCCTAAAGTAATCTGCTATTCCTGGGGCCCCCTAGTGGCCGGGGCCCTGGGCTGCAGCCCATGTTGCCCAATAGGTTAACGCGGGCCAGGAAGCGAGTAATTCATAATATTATTCAGCAAGACCAGACAGGATTTGTACACAATAGATTATTAACTGACAACGTACTCTTAATATTTAAGATTATTCTATCAAAGAAAACCAACAAATGTTGATAACCCTGGATGCTGAAAAAGCATTTGACAGGGTATCATGGTCTTTTATATTTGAAACCTGTACAGCATTTGGATTCCATAATACATTTGTGAATTGGTTGAAGATAATGTATCATAGCCCCAGTGCCAGAGTAAGAGTGAATGGTACAATATCAAGCACATTTAATTTAGGCAGGGGAACAAGCAGCGAAATCATCTTTCTCCATTCATATTCATCATGGAATTATTGGGAGGAGAACGACATAGGCTAGCACTTTACGCAGATGATACAATCATGTTTTTAACAAATACCTATACATCACCACCAGTCTTAATGGAAGACATGAGTACAGTCTAGTTTCTGGTTATAAACTGAATAGAAGTAAATGTGAAGCAATGGAAATAGGCAATCCTTAAAATCAAGATTTTAAACAAATATAATTTCAAATGGGATAAAAATAAACTGAAATACTTCGGAGTTAATACACCCCAAAATGTAGATCTACTGTATCAGCACAATTATGAATTAATGGAAAATTGGCTCAGAGAAGATGCAAATAGATGGAGGTTACTTCCATAAAAATGAATGTACTTTTGTTTCAAAATGTACCAATTCCAATCCCAATATAAACTTTTAGAGAATGGGATAAGCTTTTGGGTAAATTTATTTGGGATGAAAAAAAACCATGGGTGAAACAAAACATTTAATAAAGGTAAAGATAAATGTGGACTAGCAGTCCCAAATTTAATTCACTATTACTATGCAGCCCAGACTAAACCCATTCTGACATGGATGAATGACAACTACAAAATGGAAGAAAGTTTAAACTAACCTAACAGAATCTCTAAATATATGAATATGCTTTGGGAATTCCAAAATGACCCAAAAGAACATAAATAACTTCTGTGTTAGGAACACATTAAAATCTGGAGAATAGTATGGGAAACAAAATAGATATTTTGTAATAGATAAAAAGTAATGAATTGATACTTTGAAGAGAAATCTCACAGGATCCAAATTTGAACCCAAATACAACGGATGGTGTTTTTAAGAGCTGGATTAACACAGGACTGACTAGATATTACCAAAGGTACAATGAAATGGTGATGGATTCTTTTGAAAACCTATGAAAAAAATAAAATAAAAAATGAATTTGGGGAATGCCATATTAAGGCATCTTCAAATAATAAGTTACTTAATGAAAAATGTTTTAAAGATTAAAACATCACGGGATATCCATCCCCTTTTGTTGTACATGATGTAAACATATAGAAACTGAAGTAAAAAAACATAACAGAACACCTGTACAAATACTGCAGAAAAGTAATGATGAACGCAACATGACAAAAAACAGATGGGAAGAATAATTAGGAATAGGCATCACAGAAGACAAATGACAATGTTGCTTTAACAATGTATTTAGGACAATGAGCTCTATGTATTGGCAGCAACATGCCTGGAAAGTACAAATATGATTGAAAAAAACACCATTAACACAATCAAAATATAATAATGTGATTACCTCAAGGTGTTGGGAGAGAATATGGGGAAGCAGTAGCTCACTATACACATGTTCTACTCCTGTAATCTTTTAAACACAGTCTGGTCCGAAATCTGTGAAGCTATGGAAATAATTTTCAAGAGGCCTTTAATTTTAAGAGTCGAACATCTAGTTTTAGGACAATATCCAAATAACATGTTAGAAGACAACATCTTTTTAGAAATTTAATTACAGCACTTAAACACATTACGAGAAATTGGTTGAAACCAATAGCCCCAAAAATGTGTGACTGGAAGAAGATTAAAATAATTGTATGTAATGCAGAAACTAACACATAGAAAAGGAATAAAGAGGAACCTTTTGCCAAGAAATGGGATAAAATAACAAATTCAAATGTAATACCCCTTGACACTGATATATTAAAACACCACAAGTTTCTAGAGATCAAATGTGAATGAAACACCACCTGTCTGAAGAACTGTTTTTATTTTTCTTCAAGTTTATCCTTTACTATTATTTTTTTTCCTCCCCCTCTCTTGTTATTTTTTCCTTCACTTTTTTTAATGATTAATTTGCTTCTTTCTTTTTAACATTATTTACGTATACATGTATGAATGTATTTATTTATTTTCTCCTTTTCCCCCCCTCACACCATCCATAAAAATGTGGTTGAACAGCAATGAACTGTAAAAACAGCGATGAAACAGAATTATGAAGGAAATAAAATATATAAAAAAGAATACTGTGCAAGTTGAGGTGCTGTCATCAGAACGATGAAAGGTATTTACTTTGGATTTTTTTGTTACCAAGATTTGGAGGAGATTTTTTTATTTGGCCCTGGAAACTCTGTTGCCCCCCATTTCACCTTTGAGGTGGCCTGTTTTTTTAACATTTTTACATTATTATTTGCAGTTTCCCCCCCGCCCACATTTTAGTATCCACTTCCCTCTCTCTCTCTCCCTCTTTTTCATGCCATTATTCCTCGTATGTGAACTCGCTGCCGTAGTCCGGCGGTAGGGAGCGCTGTTCCGCCTCCTTCGAGCTAGTACCCGCCTAGGCCCGCCCGCCCCCCTTACCATCCATTAGTATCAGTGGGGGGACTGTGGCATCTGCTGGCCGTTTCTTCTCTGCCGTGTGAAGTGCGGAACCGGATCGGGACCAGCACCAGCTGCAGTTTCTCAGATAGTGTCCCCCCCTACTGCTGTGGGTGTGGTGCCTGCTTGTGTTTTGGTACAGACATGGGGTTGTGGAGACTAACTCCAGAGGCACCCCCTACTGATGTACTGGAGGTGGCGGTGGCAGAGGGCTAAGTGACTAACGGTTAAGGCGGTGGAGGGGGCTTCGCAGCTGGGTCAGTGGTGACAGCGCCCCCTACTGTTATGGTGTGGGGGTTCCAGTGGCAGCAGATTAACTTCACAATTAAATGTTATTTAAAGTATTAACCCATTCAGACCTAAAATGCCTGCTAAAAACTATTAACTATTCTCGGGGAGGGGCGTGGAGCCATGTGTGAAATCGCAGCGTAAACAATGTCCCGAAATTATATCGCATCTTTGTCTGTGTTTACGGTTGCGATCTGCCAGCAACAGACGGTGTATGCTGATATTTATTTTATTTCCAAATATATGAATTCCGCGTCTTGTGACGCTATACGGAATCATTGCTAACTACTGCGAATAATTAACAGGAGGATATTTAACCAGCTGGCATTCTGTTTCGGCGCTTGGACATTATCTGGCTTAGCTTGATAGTACCTATTGTGATGAATGTTTCTTGCCTCTCGAGAACTTGTTTGTTCGTGTGCTTGTTGTTTAGATTCCCAGCGTTTAGTTTATACCACGTTTTTGGATACGTGGATTTACCTGTTTACTTTGATTTGTTTGTTCCTGTTCGTTGGTTTTGTTTTGTTTGTCTTTCCGTGTCTTCGCAGACACGAATTTTGCTTTCGTTTTCCGACAGACGTTTAACGATAAATATCTTAAACCCAGAAAACGGGCTACTTTTGATCATGTGCCTGTGTCCACTGCCAAACACTCTGGATGTTGGCAAATTGGCTTCTGTTGGTTGCAATAAATGTGTACTCTGCAAGATGTCGGGAAACAGCGGTTTGTGACGTTCCCTTGTGTCTACAGTTGACCAGAAACTGTTTTGAGAAGTGGCACCAAAGACTGTGAAAGAACAGATTGTCTCACCATGTTTTAATTTGGAATGTTTTGTATATAGTTTGTTTTCAATGAATCTTCCCAAATGAAAAAAACTTTCTGCATGGCTCACTGACTATTGCTTACTCTGATGGCTTTTCTCTTTGTCTGACGGCCTTTGAGAGAGATGGCCCATCTGACAGATTTTACAGGTGTGGACAAGCCTCAGGTGTGGATCATGAATATTCTTGAAATTAGCATATAGCCCTCCCACAGCCTGAAATAAATGTGACCAGTTCTGATAAAAACAGGTTTTTAGCTATTTAGATCTCAGATGTGCTAAACTATTTTCACACCCTTACATAAACAAGACCTTGATGAACAAACGCATATTGGCAAAACAATTCGTCACTATAGTTTAGTGTGTGCTTTCACAACTTTTGTGACGGCAGAAAAATTTACTCTTTATAACTTGTGTGTTTGTAGATCTATTTACAAGCTGCATATGATACTGACCAAACTATTGATGGCATATAAATGTAGCTGTGATTGTCCTTCAAATAAAAATATCAAACACTTTGGAGTAAGTGTGTGTTAAGTTGATGAAATTGAGATAAATATCAGACCATGCCAAAACCAAAAACCTCCTCTAAGCTTAGCACGGACCTCAGAGGGTTAAAACCTAAGCAATTATTCTACACAACCTCTTAAAACCTGAGGGTTTTCTGGAAAAAATTTCAACAAAAAAAAGCCGACACCAACGTGCACTTCATTTCCCCACGTCTATTTCAGCGAATCACAGCGCATTTCATTAATCGCAAAATCGATGCGACCTAAACGTTTAAATTAGTATTTTAAAAACGCATTAAAAAAATTAACTTCATACTTATATAGGATGTTAACTAAAATGGACAGGTGAGTGCGCAGGCCAGAGTGGGCTTGCAGAGGACTACACTACATCTCCTGTTTGACATCTATCCCTCTCTCCCGGGGCAAAAGAATAGGAGGTGAGTCTTCCGCAGTATATAGCCTTACTCTGACCTAAGCCTAAAAGGTGCTGGAAAAATAAAATAATATCACTGCACCTGTCCAAATGCAACCTGCATCAATCAAACAAACGATAGGGAAAGAAACAAAATTATAAGGTAAACACACAAAATGCATGACTAGGTCCTGTGGGAGACGAGGAATTTCAGGGTCTACCGAAAACTGGTCCTGGTCACTCTTTGGAGGAGGATAACTAATAGTCTTGAAGATTTTGTTTCGTGGACTTTTTAAACAATGAAAATGGCAAGAGAGAAATGGGGGATGAATCACTGGATAGGACACACCCAAACCCACCCCCCTGTGAACAGTACCTCTCTGGCACCCTTAGACAGACTAGGTGCACATGCTCGGGGTCAGCTTTGATTCAGGGGGCTTAGGTGGGTGAAAATTGGGAAGGGACTATGGGGAGGGTGCATTGCAAGCTGCAATTTTGGTGGTTTAGGCAGCTCACTATTGAGGTGAAAGTTTATATTAAAAGGCAGCAATTTTACCTTTGCCGTTTGTTGGTGTAGTGTCTATACAGTCTCGGTCAGTTTTGTCTCATCTGGATTGTAAACATTTAAAAAAAAAATGTTTTATGAGGATCCTTCACCAAAACCACCAAGCAATAAGTGAACACAATCTCACTCAGAGAACACAAGATAACAGTAGGCCAGCCCTGAATACATAACCCTGGACCCAGGGCCGGATTAACAACGGGGCTAAGGGGGGCTTAAGCTCCAGGGCCGGCAGGCTGCAGGGCCCCGGTTGATGGTGGAATTATTATTATTTTTCTTCAGATTTAAAAAAAATGTTTTTTTATTAACCATACATCGTTTTGGTATCCTATACATTCGTTGTTCGTGTGTATGATATAAATAAAGGGACAATGAGATGATTCGTCCAATTGTTTTTATTTACGGTCCAATACAATTCCTTCTTTCTTTTCAAATTCAGTGATAACGCATTGGCGTCATGACGTATAGAGCTGTTGCACCTGTAGCGCTCATTTCAAATATTCGGAGAATCGGAGTTGGCTGTTTATTCCACATCGCGTTAAAATGTTTTTAAAAAGTGACAGTGTCAGTGGCTACGCAAAAAGGAAGCCAAAGGCTGAAAAACGTAAAAGAAAAGAGGAGCTTAAAGGAAAAATACCCAGACTGACAACGTATTTTAGCCTCAAAATGACAGAGGCTGGGCCCGGCGGGACAGATATCGCCCTTTCCCCAGCCCCAGGTAACTAACCTATATCTGCCAGTTAGATGTCTATTTGACTGTAAATATACTAAACTGCCTGGGTTATTGATTAGCGAATCTTTATATCGCCCACAGCCTCGTGGTTAGTCAGTGTGAAAATGTAACTTTGCGTCATTTCAGTTTTAAGAAACGTTATTTGCGACTTATTAGCCTACTCCTTGTCTGACATAGAAAATGAGGGTCACGACAGTGTGATTGACGAGACACCAGGAGGAGCACCGGCTTCAGCGGCCACGGTCGTAGGACCACCACCACCAGAGGGGGTCGGTCACGGAAGTGACATTGACATTGAGAAACTGGAAGCAGCACCGCCACCAAGACCCGCCAGCGCAGCACCAGCAGTTTCAGCAGAGAATGGGGATATCCATAGCAAAGACCCAGGATGCTGGCCTGCTGTTGTTAATGAGGAAGGCCAAAATTATTGGACTATTACTGGACCAGTGCCATGCCAGACCAGAAAGTGACTTTAAGGCATCTGAAAAACAGTATAAACACCAGAAGCTGAGCTTTTCTAAGAGTCTCTTCAACAGGACCCTGGCCAATGGTGAGACTGTGCCACGAGAGTGGCTTCTATATTCTCCTGCAAAGGGGGCAGCTTTTTGTTTTGCATGTAAGCTATTTGGGAAGGGCACATCTTCATTTTCTGGGAGTGGTGGGTTCAGTGACTGGAGACATGCCAACAGGGCTATTGTAAAGCACGAGCGATCAGAACATCACAGACAGTGCATGTTAACGTGGTTGTCAAGAACATCCGAAAAGGGTCAGATTGATTTGAGCTTAAGAGAACAGTTCAATTCCGAGTGCCAATATTGGGAGGAAGTTCTAAAAAGAGTTGTTGCCACTGTGAAATTTCTCTCTAGTTAATGGGTGAAAAGGTTTTATCTGAGATTGTCGATAAAGTTAAACTTGCTAAATACTTTTCGATTAGTGTCGACTCTACCCCAGATGTGACCCATGTTGATCAGCTGACATTTATTATGCGTTACATGTCTCCAGAGGGTGTAATCTAAGAACGCTTTCTAGAATTCCTCTCGATAACAAGCCACACAGGGGAATCACTTTTCAATGCCGTGAAGGGAGTGTTGGGTGCACTGAGCATTAATATATAGAACTGTCGTGGTCAGTGCTATAACAACGCAATATGTCTGGTGTATACAAGGGTGTACAGTCTCGCATCCGTGAAATAAATCCCCTCGCAGCATGGGTTTCTTGTGCAGCACATTCTCTAAACTTAGTTGGAGTCAGAACTGTGAACTGCTGTTTGGAAACAGATCAGTTCTTCACACTTGTGCAGTCCCTGTTTAATTTCAGTGCCGGATCACCATCACGTTGGCAGAACACCACCAGTAGCCTTGGGCCAAATGAGAATAAGAGAATTGAACATCTTAAATCTCTATCAGATACTCGATGGTCAGCGCATGCAGCAGCGACAAAGGCTTTGTCCCTCAACTATGCAAACATCCACCATTCATTAGTGGAATTGTCAAAAGATGAAAATCAAAATGTAGCTACCCGAAACAAAGTAAGGGCCCTTGCAAATAAAATGACCAAATTGGAGATAGCTGTCCTTTGCCAATTCTGGAATTGTGTGCTGCAGAGGTTTGATACAGTAAGTGTCATGTTGCAAGATGTAGATCTAGATCTCGTGACTGCAGTTCAGTTGATTTCGTCATTAAGAGACTATATTGCAAAGCTGAGAGACGAGGTTGAATTTGAACACTTAAGTGCTGCAGTTTCAAATCGATCAAAGTTAGTATGTCTCCTGCTGTATCCAAGACATACAAACACAACATTCAGAGAAAGCGTGTACGTTAAAAACCATGCTGATGAAACGAGTGAGTCCGAATTAATTATAACAGGCAGGCAAAGATTTATTGTGGATGTATTTAATTTTTTATTTAACCTTTATTTAACCAGGAAGCCTCATTGAGATTAAAATCTATTTTGCCAAGGTAGCAGCAGTAGGCCTGTCATTCATGACAGGCTATTAGCAGAACTCAAACAAAGATACGAATCCTACAAGGATGTGAGTGAGCTCTTTTCTTTCTTGAATAACATCCAAATACATTCTGTACAAGAGCTACGCTCAGCAGTTATGCAATTACAAGAAAAATACTCAGGTGATTTGCACGATGATTTTGCTGAGCATTTCAAAAGCTTTTGTGAAAATGAGAAAAACATGTCATCGAGGCAGTTTCTTCAACTTATTCGTCAGAGCAGCTTGCAAACAGTATTTCCAAATACTGACATAGCGCTGCGAATATATCTCACATTGCCCATCACCAATGCATCAGGAGAGCGCTCTTTTTCTAAATGATCACTGATCAAGAATCGTTTACGGTCAACAATGGGACAGGATAGATTATGCCACCTCACTTGCATGTCCCTTGAGTCTGACATTGTTAGACCACGAGATTTCACAGATATTTTAAAAGATTTCCCTTTACGCAAAACCAGGAAGAATAACTTTTAGTGATCTGCATAATATAATTTGCATATATTATATATGCATTTACACAAACTTCAAACACCTTGATTGAAGAGATAGAAATACTGTTTGACCAAAAATGCTAAGAATGTTATTTAGATGCCATGTTTAGATAGCCTATTAGGTGGTTTGATGTTTACTTGGTATAGGCCTAAACTTGCACTCTATTTGTTTCATCATTTACCCTGTCGTTTGTTGATAGGGTTATGCCATTTACTCTGATCTTGCAGTTTGTAAATTGCTCTGGATAAGCGCGTCTGGTAAGCCTAAATTGGTTGATATTGTTTATCTTTTATTTCGATTGAGTCAAATTACAACAAAGTTGTACAAATTTATGAAGGAGCAATGTGTTCCGCACTTTTGGCTATTTTTTTTTTCTCTCATCTGGTTAAATTTGTGTGGTTGATAAATTGTTGAAATTAATCATACCATAATCATTCTGAATATTGTTGTTTTCTCAACTCTAAACTTTAATTGTGATGTAATGAGTGTCGAAATTTCTTATGAAGAATAAGACAATAAATGTGTTAAGTGAAACGTTTGGAGTTATAGCAGAGATCTACATTTCTGTCTGTTAACCCACTGAGGTCTGTGCTTAGCTCAGAGCAGCTTTGTGATTTTGGTGTGGTCTGATATTTATCTCAATTTCATCAACTTAACACACACTTACTCCAAAGTGTTTGATATTTTTATTTGAAGGACAATCACAGCTACATTTATATGCCATCAATAGTTCGGTCAGTATCATATGCAGCTTGTAAATATCTCTCTCAATGGCCATATACCCTGTGCTGGCCAGAAGAGGATGGGCTCCCCCCCTTTTTAGTCTGGTTCCTCCCAAGGTTTCTCCCTACCAAGGGAGTTTTTCCTTGCCACTGTTGCCTTTAGGCTTGCTTTTGGGGGGGCCTAGGCCTGGGTTCCCCCTCTGTTAAGCGTTTTGTGACAATTCTATTGTGAAAAGCGCTATACAAATAAACTTGATTTGATTAAATAGATCTACAAACACACAAGTTATAAATTTGATCTGCCGTCACAAAAGTTGTGAAAGCACACACTAAACTATAGTGACGAATTGTTTTGCCAATATGCGTTTGTTCATCAAGGTCTTGGTTATGTAAGGATGTCAAAATAGTTTAGCACATCTGAGATCTAAATAGCTATAAACCTGTTTTTATCAGAACTGGTCAAATTTATTTCAGGCTGTGGGAGGGCTATATGCTAATTTCATGAATATTCATGATCCACACCTGAGGGTTGTCCACACCTGTAAGATCTGTCAGATGGGCCATCTCTCTCTCAATGGCCATCAGACAAAGACAAAAGCCATCAGAGTAAGCAATAGTCAGAATTAAATTCAAAATTAAAACATGGTGAGACAATCTGTTCTTTCACAGTCTTTGGTGCCACTTCTCAAAACAGTTTCTGGTCAACTGTAGACACAAGGGAACATCACAAACCTTGCACTCCCATGGAGTGCACTGTTGTTTCCCCGACATCTTCCAGAGTACGCATTTCTTGCGACCAACAGAAGCCAGTTTGCCAACATCCAGAGTCTGTTTGGCAGTGGGCACAGACACAATCAAAAGTAGCCCGTTTTCTGGGTTTAAGATATTTATTTATCTTTAAACGTCTGTAGGAAAACGAAAGCAAAATCTGTGTCTGCAAAGACACGGAAAGACAAACAAAACAAACCAAAATAACCAACGATCAGGAACAAACTAAAACGGTAAATCCAAAACGTATCCAAAAACTCGGAATAAACTAAACACTGGGAATCTAAACAATAAGCACACACGAACAAACAAGTTCTCGAGAGGCAAGAAACATTAATCACAATAGGTACTATCAAGCTAAGCTAGACAATGTCCAAGCGCCGAAACAGAGAATGCCAGCTGGTTAAATATCCTCCCGTTAATTATTCGCAATTATTCGCAATGATTCAGATTATTTCCATATAGCGTCACAAGACGCGGAATTCATATATTTTCACGAGTATTTGAAAACATGGGAAATAAAATAAATATCAGCATACAGTCTGTTGCTGGCAGATCGCAACCGTAAACACAGACAAGATGCGATATAATGTCAGGACATTGTTTACACGGCGATTTCACACATGGCCCCACGCCCCTCCCCGAGACTAGCACCTAGTTACCATGTCAATAGAAGGGGGATGGTACTTCCAGGTAAAACAGAGAGGAAAAGGCAAGGTTTGCTTTTGGTCTAATTAACCTAACTAAAAAAATCTCATATTATTTGCCAGTGCTCAAATCGGAAAGTCACGATTCTAAGGTTTCTGTCAATGTTTTTGCCGCGTGTGTATGATAAAATCTCGCAACGTTAGAAATAGTAATATACTTTTATTGCTGCTCGGATCGTCGGCAATCCTGTCGACCTCAAGGGGTTAATGTTCAATTTCAAATGGTTTATTATGGAAAGGGTGGGGTTCCCCAAACAAAAATAGCATCGTTTTATTTAATCTCTCACCACAGATTTCTTGTAGCCTACGACTGTAGGCTAATAACAACCATAAAGAAACCTTCTTCATAATAAACAAAATTCGTAAAGTGAGACAGAGACACTGTAGTTATAGCAGATTGACACAAGTTGAAAAACAAAACAAAGGCAGTGACAGCTGCGGACAGTGGCAGTACACACGCGTGCGTTCGCCGGGTGCGCGAACGCAATATTGCACGATTAATGTTGAGGGGGCCCTTTGATTAGGTCTAGCCCCAAGGCCTTGAGTGGTTTTAATCCGGCCCAGCCTGGACCCCCCAAGAGAATGGCTGAACAGGTTCCAGAGTCGTACTCAACTCACCCCAGACTGCATGCGACCAGCTACTTCCTGGCCCCAGCCCATCCAGCACAGAAGGCAACAGCAGGACACTGCCCACGGACCCTCCGTACAGAAGGGGGACTCAGGAGTAAAACCAAATCTCCTGCCTCTCCAGGATGGGCCTTGCTGGGCAGGAAGCAAAGTGAGTGGACATAATCAGGGGGTGAAAGAGCAGCAACACATCCTGGACACAGTTTGACCATTTGAACAAAATCTACAGAGATATTGCAAAAAGCTAAATTGGCGCATGCGAAAACATGCAATAAGTCCTATTAAATCAGTAATAAACACTGGTCCATTCATGAAATTTCGTTTTGCGAAGGTTCAGTTTAGCATTCAGTTTACCGATACGGTGGGGGGATTTCAAGAAATAGACCCGGCGGAATACTCTTCATATAGACCTATATCCCTTTAGAATGTAGATCACAAAATATTAACATCTATTGAAGCCAATTTTGATCTTTAAATGTTAAAAAGTCAAATTTCAGGCCTCCCATGTGGTCTAGTGGTTTCAACGTCCAACACTGGCCATGGCGACCGGGGTTCGATTCGGCAGGGGTGGCAATTGGCTGTCCGCCCCAGGGAGAGGGGAGGGAAGCTGACACTGTTCACTGCGCACAGGAGTGGTTCTGGGGTGCCGGAGTTACAGTCAACAGCATGACGAGTGCCGTCTCGGAGGAGACGATGCTTCGCCTTTGTCACTGCCAGTCACAGGGCTACGGCAGCAAACTACAAGGGAGGGGATCTAAGCATAGCGGGAGTAACTGGCTACCAAATTTGGAGATACTTGATCCCTCTGCACCCCTATTCATAAAACATTTTAGCAGAACTTAAGACACCATGCATTTTTCAGATAAATACATACAAAATGTGCACTTTTATCTACAAATATACATACATTCCTGATTCCATTCCCAAACCTTTTTTCCAAGATAACTCCCAAGTTCACACATTCAATACAAGCCACTCAGCAAATCTTCACCCTCCCTGTTATCGCACCACCCACGGTCAGTTCTCTTAGATACAGATGTGCAATAACCTGGAACAATCATCATAACATTGCTTTAGAATCTTCCTCTCTCAACATTTACAAGAACTTAAGGACCTTTCTGATTAACCAAGCCAGTAATTAGGCTACAATGCACACATACACATGCATGCTCCCATTTATAAACTAACTCACACACACACACAAACACACTTCATTCATGTTTATTTAAAAAAATGTATTTTTTTTGTCTTGTTTGTTTTCTTTATTTGATTGCAAAATGTCTTTCTTATTTGCTTGTTTGATTTTTTGTTCCTTGTTGCTTGTTTTATTTTGTTTACCCGTTTGCTTTGTTTTCACTGATGAGGGTGAGGCACCGTATCAGCCCCTCTGGGTTTCTAGCCCCATCCTGCACTGTTTATGTGATTTTTCTTTTTCTGTTACGTCCTCTGGCTTTAAATCAGTGTGCAAATAAATAAATTCAATTAATAAATAAATGGGCTCCTGCGTGGTCCAGTGGTTACAACGTTTGACACTGGACACAGAGACCAGGGTTCGATTCCCTGCTCTGGCCAGGAGTGCCACCAGAACAGGACATTCGCTGCACATAAGAGTGACCCTGTAGTACCGGGTTACGGTCGACGGCCTGGTGAGTGCCGTCTCGGAGGAGACATTACTTCGCCTTCGTCACTACCGGTCGCAGGACTACGGCAGCGAACTCGAATTACTAGGGGGGGTACTGACATAAAATAGCGGGTCTAATTGGCTACTAAATTGGGAGAAAATGGGAGACAATCTGAAATAATCTTTAAAAATATATATATATATTAATAAATACAAAGTTTAGGTGTAATGGGGAGGTTAAATGCCCCGCAATTTAAGATCATAATCAATCATACAAATTATGGATTGACTTAGTGTTTAATAAGGCATAAGGTCTTTCCCAGACTTATTAAACACTAAGGCAATGACATGGAGAAAGAAAATGTAGACAATTCCAATTATTAATATTTATAAATTGTGAATTATACACATTCTCATGGCGTCGGCACCATCATAAGGTCTTTCCCAGACTTTATTAAACACTAAGGCAATGACATGGAGAAAGAAAATGTAGACAATTCCAATTATTAATATTTATAAATTGTGAATTATACACATTCATCATGCGTCGGCACCATACCGTTGGGCGGCTGACAGGAAGAGGTTAATAGGAAGTTTGTAGCAAAATGTGCAGTGTTAGAAAATGGAAGATAAGTTTGACCCATTGTCACATGACCCTTCCAGCCAATAAGAAGCTACACATTTGACCTTTGAATAAATACTGAACCTTAATAATCCACCACTGGGGACAAGATTAAAGTAATGATCTGGGCACGCCTGCCAGCACAAAAGGGCTTTCTTATAACATAAGAACATGATGACGGAACAGGCCGTTAGGGTCATCATTAACATACAGTGTACAGAATATCCAGCACTGCATCAAGCCTGGACTTCAATACACCAAGTATCTGCCTCTACTACATGACCTGACAAGCTGATCCACACATTGACAACTAAATAAAACTTCCTGATATCAGAATTTCCAGCTGTGCCTGCTTGTTCTGCTGACTCAATTCAGCCTGAAAAATGTCATAGTTCACTTTGTTAATCCCTTTCATGAATATAAAACCTCAATCAAATCCCCCTTAGTCCCCTTTTGCAAAGCTTGATTAGATTAAGCGTCTTAAGTCTTTCCTTGTTATCTTTACCTTTCTTTTCAATTAATAATTTAGTCTTTGTACTTTTTCCAAGAGCTTCTATATCTTTTATAGTGTGGGGCCTAGAACTGCACACAATAGTCTGAATGAGGTCTGACAACGACATTATATAACACCAATATACCCTCCTTTTGATTTATACTCACTACTTTTTCCTGTTGGCCTTTTGATGCTGCAGCACAATGCTTAGACATTGATCAACAAGTCATTTTCAAATGAATAACATTCTAATTTTTCGACTCCCATAAAATAATCCAGTCTTAAATGCTTATTTCCCTCATGCAGAACTTGAAATTTAGCGATACTCAATGTCATCTGACAGGTTTCTGCCCTCTTATGGATTTTAAATCATTACCTTAACAGATTCCAAACGGACTCCACTGCTCACTGACCCCACAACAACTGCATATTATCTCTAATATATTACATATTCCCACCTGGCGCAGGTGTAATTGTCATCTAATTTGCATCATTTCAGAATGTGACCTCGGTCTAAACACAGAAATTGGATAAAGGTCACATATGAAAATGTTTAAAAAATAAATAAAAACTGAATCGACTGCAGTGTAACAGTTGACAATGAATGGGTTTATGTGCACAGTATTATGTTCATTATGACATGAGCCATGAAAACACCTTATTCCAGCAATCACAACCTGAAAAAGCCAGTGTGCTGGTTATGAGAAATCGGTATAAGACATGGGATATTTCTCTATTAAACGGAATATTCAATCACGTAAACACTATAATCAGAATATGCCTCTAACCCTCACAATGAGTTTACTGGTCTTATGTCAAATATCTGAGTCAATCACAACTCATAAGTGTTGCGATTACCACAATATTTGCTTCTCCATTTCAATCAGAATACCATATAAGACAGACAATTTTGAAACTACCCGTAGTCAATATTAATTAATTAATCAATGTGTGAGTGGATAGATGAAGTATTCGGTTAATAAAAGTGAAAGAGCTTTTCATATACAGGATTTATCATGCTGGCCTCTTGGTCCCTATGCATGGTTAGCAGGCTGTGGAGAATTGTATTGGGACAAGCACATGCACTGCATAAAGCTTTACAGCAGTGGTCTCAAACTCAGTGCCACGGAGGGCCATGTGTATGCTGGTTTTTACTGCAGGCTCCGCTTTTGATTAGATAATTAGTTCCATTATTTGCTAAATTATCATGTTGGCTTGCACATAATGTATATAAAGTCAAATTAAATATTTTTGTTATCTAAATAATAATTGTTGAGTATATTCTGTGCTTTAACTTTAATTCTCCCGTGTCCGTGTGGGTTTCCTCCGGGTACTCCGGTTTCCTCCCAGCAGGTGCATGCATAAGGGCTTAGGCTGGATGGATGGATGAGTAGTTGAGCCAATTAAGGCAGCAGCAATTGGTTGGAATGAAAACCTGCATACACACGGCCCTTTGTGGCACTGAGTTTGAGACCACTGCTTTACAGAGCATGGCAACGATGACATGCTGATTGCAGGAATGGTCTGTCCTCCCAAAAGACAACGTGTACTTTGTTCATCAATCATAGGAAAAATGCTGCAGTTCAGCAATGGCAATTTGACTAATCGGTAACCTAATTATTGTTCAAACTCATCCAACAAAGGTTGTTCAAATTGAAGTAGTAGCCCCACTGCACATAACCCGCAACTAGCCATTTTGAATTTGAGCATACAATCATATTCATTATTAATATAAAAATATATAGGTTCAATAAAATCAATATTAATGTTCTGTTTGAACAGCAAATCGTTTTTTTAATATACCAATTTAATACTTCAATCAATTTACAATTTATGTATTTATGAAACAATACATTTTATTCTTTTAAAATGAACCAATACATTTTTCGTGAACGCTTCATAAACAAATATGTTAGTTATACATACATAGCAATATGTAGGACAATTTCCTCATTGTATAACTTCCACATACATCTCAGAACGCAGTTTATCTACACATAGAAACACTTTCTTAAGTGCTTGAAGTGACTTAAATGCTAAAAATATATGCTGTATACTAAACACAGGTGAGTATAGCACACAATTACTCACATGCATTGCTTTCTTGGCACAACTGGTAGAGGATGGCTTGAGATTGTGTGATCGGAAACTTGCCGCATCACAATGTGCTGTTAGAAAATGGAGGACAAGTGACCTATTCCATATTCCATAGTCATATGACCCTACCAGCCAATAAGAAGCTATACATTTGACCTTTGGTTAATAAACCTAGCTACTCAGGGCCTGTTCCTCATAGCAGGTGTAACTAATTCATGCTAATTGAACATTAACCGAATTCCGTTAAGCCGATAATTGAATTCAGGCTATCGCTGTTTCTCAATTGGCGCATTCAGGCTAAAATGATCTCACTAACTTGATTCAGAGTTTAGTCATTAGGATAATTGTGCATGCCTGTTCTATGTGGGCAGCAGTGCAGTGTAATGGTTAGAGAAATAGGCTTGTAACAGAGTTTGCAGGTTCGATTCCCAGGTAGGGCACTGCAGTTGTACTGCTCCTGATCTTCAATTGCTTCAGTAAATATGGCATGGCATGGCATTCTCAGTCACCAGATCTCAACCCAATTGAACACCTATGCAAGATTCTGGAGCGGCACCTGAGATCACCACCATCAACAAAACACTAAATGATGGAATTTCTTGTGGAAGAATGGTGTTCTAGAAGTGTCTGGAACTGCATGCCCTCAATGTAGACAAAATCTATGTGAAGGCATATTACATTTTACATTTTTTTTACATTTTAAGCATTTAGCAGACAGCTCAATCAGAGTTAGCGCACGAGATCAGTGCAGGAATACAGCAATAGACATCATTGCAGGCATCTGCGTACCATACCTGTAACACCGGGAAGGAAAAGGTATTTTACAATGTTTACAAAATGTACAATTTTTTTTTTTTTTTTTTTAAATAAAGAGTATAGTGTTGAACAAGTAGACAGTGGTGAAGACAATTTAGCTAGATGGACAGAGATCAGGGGTAGTGGAGTCTGAAGAGGTGGGTTTTGAGTCTCTTGCGGAAGATTGGAAGTGATTCCGCAGTCCTGACCAATTGCGGGAGGTCGTTCCACCAACGAGGGACCAGGACAGAGAAGAGGCGAGACCGCGAGGAGCGGCTGCCAGGCGCCCGGAGGGATGGGGCAGTCAGTCTGCCAGCGGAGGCGGAGCGGAGAGGTCTGGACGGGGTGTAGGGCGTGATGAGTGACTGGAGGTATGGGGGAGCAGTACCTCTAATATTGAAGCTGTTCTGGCAGCTCGTGGTGGCCCAACATCCTATTAACTTTATGTTGGTGTTTCCTTTGTTTTGGCAGTTATATATACTGATTATTTGTCATTGTTTTTTCCAGTATACCAATGATGCTTTATTCAGGTTAGGAGGTTACATTGTCTCATTAAAACCTGAAAACAAAGTGCAGGTTACACCGCCATCTTTTACGGAGATAAATAAAAAACACTAATACAAGAAATATTGCAAAAATAAAACCACATTGTTTGAATTGAAATAGCAATATAGGTAACAATACGACCTACAATATCAATATTTAAGTTATAAAGTCCATGCCCCCATCGTCCTTCTCATTCTGAAGGCCCTCAGCAATGAGCCAAAGCTCACCTGGCATGAAAGTCCTCCTCTTGCTCAAGGACTGCATCAGATGCTCTAACTGGGTCCCCACGATCCATTTCTAAAACACACCCATGACAAAATTTCAAATTAAAACTTGCTCCAGCAAATAAGGGAATAATCAATAAGGAATAGCCTAGTCTATATAACTACCATTCAATCTGCTTGCAAGGTGAAGATATTTTATTATTCATAGATATGTTATAACTTGCATTTGAGAAGGCATGTACATCATTTAATATCTTATATACACATAGTCAACTAAAATAATAGGGTAATATATGACTATTGTAGTCCCAAACTTGAACTAGCGAGCTGGACCAATGTGTCATTTAGCAACCAAAATTCACCAACCTGAGTTTTCAAAAGACTTTCTGCTAGCCATACTATCAGATAGATTTTCATTCATCTCATACAATCAGAAGGCTTACTATTTCTAGAAAACATATAATATATAAACAGATGCCTAAATGTAGCTAGCTAGTAGGATGCATTTACAGACAGGTTGTAATGCTACCCAAAAGTGTAATCAAGTTTTTCAATGCAGCTGCCACAGCTAGAGTTAGCCTAACAAGCCTAATGTAACAAGCTAATCGAAATAGCTAGCTGTTTAGTTCGTTTTGTCTCTGATACCAATTACAAATATTGATTAGTGCATATCAGCAGAGATGGGCAAAGATACATCAAAATGTATCTTGTTACAAAACACAAAATACCCCTCAAATAAATGTATCAGATCAAAATACAAAATACTGGTGCCAGAAAATGTATCAGATAAAATACATGTATTTTGTATTTTCAAAATACAGGAAAAAAAAAACTTGTCTCCAATTGGCTATCGTAGGCCAACATATAAATAGGTGGCTGCCTTTCTCTATGAATATGAGCAAAAAGCCCAAATCACATAGGCTATCGCCGTGTGTTAAGTGGCACAATTACATCTTTAGCATCTCCTAATTAGTTTGCCCACATTACTCCCTCCATTTTGGTTGTTTCGGCTATTGACAACCAATTTCTTATCTTTGATGCTATTTGTATATAAAAGAAAAATACTGAAAATAGTACAGTACAAACTTACAAACAAATCAGCATGAATTGTACATGCTGGCTAGTGTTTCTCCACGTCACGTCATGATTTCTCAAAACGCCACTTAGAATACTGTGAGTAGGCTTGTGTGAAAACAAGCGCCGAATTCTCAATAGCTGCCTGCGACCAGATGCATGCATCCACGTGTGCATGCATTCACTGCCTTGTCCAACCGACAGAGAGTGGGTCTAAGTGTACTGTTGTTCTTTTTTTATGTTCTTTGAATCATGGATAAAGTATTTTGAGTATTTTGAAAATACAAAATTACTCCACCCTAAAGTATATTATATATATTATTTACCTTTAGGATAGATTTATTGTTTTGATAAAGTAGCTTGCGTTAGCTAACGTTATCTTGCTAGCAAACAGTTGCATTCAAGGTGCACTCGACGAAAAGGCACTCCACATCACCCAAAAAGAAGTGCTGCAAGGTATTTTTAAATCTAATATCATATTTGATAACTGATAAGAATATTTGTTATTAGATATCAGAGGTAAAACGAACCAAACAGGTAGCTGAATATTAGCTGTTGGATAGATAGGCTAGCCTGCCGTGGCAGCTACAGGGGAAAAAACGTAATGTCAGCCAAAAGAGCAATCCATCTGTATGCATCCTACTAGCTAGCTACATTTAGCTGTCTGTTTATATATTATGTTTTATTTTGACGTTTTCTAATATTGTTTTTGATAACTGATATGCACTAATCAATATTTGTAATTGGTATCAGAGACAAAACGAACTAAACAGCTAGCTATTTCGATTAGCTTGTTACATGGATAGGCTAACTCTAGCTGTGGCAGCTACAGTGAAAAACTTGATTACACTTTTGGGTAGCATTACAACCTGTCTGTAAATGCATCCTACTAGCTAGCTACATTTAGGCATCTGTTTATATATTATATGTTTTCTAGAAATAGTAAGCCTTCTGATTGTATGAGATGAATGCAAAATCAATCTGATAGTATGGCTAGCAGAAAGTATTTTGAAAACTCAGGTTGGTGAATTTTGGTTGCTAAATGACACATTGGTCCAGCTAGCTAGTGGGACTACAATAGTCATATATTACCATATTATTTTAGTTGACTATGTGTATATAAGATATTAAATGATGTACATGCCTTCTCAAATGCAAGTTATAACATATCTTTGAATAATAAAATATCTTCACCTTGCAAGCAGATTGAATGGTAGTTATATAGACTAGGCCAGGGGTCACCAACCTTTTTGAAACTGAGAGCTACTTCATGGGTACTGAGTCATACGAAGGGCTACCAGTTTGATACACTCTTCTGAAATAACAAATTTGCTCAGTTTGCCTTTAGTTATATATTATTATTAATGATAAATGATACTCATCTATGTGAAGACACTGATCACGTTAATGATTTCTCACAATAATTATCAACAATGACTTAACAAGGTGGGAAAAAGATGATATCAATATTCAACACTTTTAGACGCAGCTCACTGGTGAGTTGTGTTATTTTTAGAACAGGCCTGCGGGCAACTCATGTGGTCCTTGGGGGCGACCTGGTGCCCGCGGGCACCGTGTTGGTGACCCCTGGACTAGGCTATTCCTTATTGATTATTCCCTTATTTGCTGGAGCAAGTTTTAATTTGAAATTTTGTCATGGGTGTGTTTTAGAAATGGATCGTGGGGACCCAGTTAGAGCATCTGATGCAGTCCTTGAGCAAGAGGAGGACTTTCATGCCAGGTGAGCTTTGGCTCATTGCTGAGGGCCTTCAGAATGAGAAGGACGATGGGGGCATGGACTTTATAACTGAAATATTGATATTGTAGGTCATATTGTTACCCTATATTGCTATTCCAATTAAAACATCCATCCATCCATCCATCTTCTACCGCTTATCCGGGTCGGGTCGCGGGGGCAGCAGCCTAAGCAGGGAGACCCAGACTTCCCTCTCCCCGGCCACTTCGTCCAGCTCTTCCGGGGGAATCCCGAGGCGTTCCCAGGCCAGCCGAGAGACATAGTCTCTCCAGCGTGTCCTGGGTCTTCCCCGGGGCCTCCTCCCGGTGGGACGTGCCCGGAACACCTCACCAGGGAGGCGTCCAGGAGGCATCCTAACCAGGTGCCCGAGCCACCTCATCTGGCTCCTCTCGACGCGGAGGAGCAGCGGCTCTACTCTGAGCCCCTCCCGGATGACCGAGCTCCTCACCCTATCTCTAAGGGAGAGCCCAGACACCCTGCGGAGGAAACTCATTTCGGCCGCTTGTGTTCGCGATCTCGTTTTTTTCGGTCACTACCCACAACTCGTGACCATAGGTGAGGGTAGGAACAATTCAAACAATGTGGTTTTATTTTTTACAATATTTCTTGTATTAGTGTCTTTTATTTATCTCCATAAAATTTTCTATTTGATAATGGCGAGCTGCAAGAAAAATAATTTTAGCGAGGCGGAAATCGAGGTCTTGTTGGCGGAGGTGCAGCTGCGTGCAGGGACGCTGTTTGGGAGCCTTTCCAGTAGCTTTACCAGTACAACCAAGTACGTGGCCTGGCAGTCTGTAGCCCAGGCTGTGAACGGGGGCAGCAAAGGTCCCTGAAGGACGAAATAATTTTAAAACTGATTTAAAACTGAGGTCAAAATCTCTAATAACTCGTTCCTTCTTATTGCGCGGTTGGCGATATCTTGAGAAGCGAAGCCATTCTATTTTATAGCCTACAGATTGACCGAAGTGTTTTACACGCGTGGAACCATAATATGTATTAAATACATTTCAAGGATGTGTCAATTATGCTAATTGGGGTAGTTTTGGAAAACCAATGTGTGTTTTTGTTTTGTTTTCCACAAGTAGCTTAGCTTATGTTGTTTTAATTTATTAATAACTTTATTGTGCAAACCATTACGTATAGCCTAAGCAATGTGTTCAATCTGGTAATACTACTACTACTACTACTAATAATAATAATAATAATAATAGGCAGCAGACGACATGTTGGCGCTGTTAGATTTCGAATACATTTTACATTACATTTACATTTTAAGCATTTAGCAGATGCTCTTATCCAGAGCGACTTACAATATGTACATTAATACATGGTAGGAACAATCATAGTACGCGCAAGAGATCAGTGCAGTAATACAGCAATAAACCATTGCAGGCAGCTGCGTACCATACCTGTAACACTGGGAAGGAAAAGGTAAGTCAATTATTATTTTTTAATGGAGTAAGCAGGGGTATATAGTGTTGAGCAAGTAGGCAGTGGTGATGACAATTAGCTAGATGTACAGAATTCAGTGGTAGTGGAGTCTGAAAAGGTGGGTTTTGAGTCTCTCGCGGAAGATCGCAAGTGATTCCGCGGTCCTGACCGATTGCGGAAGATTATTTCACCAGCGAGGGGTCAGGACAGAGAAGAGGCGAGACCGCGAATACCTGCAGTACTCCAACATTGCCACAAGGAAAAGTGCGTACGCCAGGTTGAAACCTGACGTGGAGGTAAGTACTTTTCCACGTCAAAGACCGTTTTTATAAATCTGAACTTTGACGTGGATTTGAGCGTACGCACGTTCTAAGATCAAATTTGTGCGTAAGTACGTTTTATAAATGAGGCCCCAGGTGACTGAGAATGCCATGCCACATGGTTTACATTGCTTTCATGCTCATCAAACCATTCAGTGACCACTCGTGCCCTGTGGATGGGGGCATTGTCATCCTTGAAGAGACCACTCCCATTTATAGAGCTAGATATAATCTTAACATATTTAAATACACTTTGTTTAAGTCACTCTTGATAAGAGCATCTGTTAAATGCCATAAATGTAAAATATTTACTGAAGCAATTGAAGATCAGGAGCAGTACAACTGCAGTGCCCTACCTGGGAATTGAACCTGCAAACTCTGTTACAAGCCTATTTCTCTAACTATTACACTACACTGCTGCCCACATAGAACAGGCATGCACAATTATCCGAATGACTAAACTCTGAATCAAGTTAGTGAGATCATTTTAGCCTGAATGCGCCAATTGAGAAACAGCGATAGCCTGAATTCAATTATCGGCTTAATGGAATTCGGTTAATGTTCAATTAGCCTGAATTAGTTACACCTGCTATGAGGAACAGGCCCTGAGTAGCTAGGTTTATTAACCAAAGGTCAAATGTATAGCTTCTTATTGGCTGGTAGGGTCATATGACTATGGAATATGGAATAGGTCACTTATCCTCCATTTTCTAACCACATTGTGATGCGACAAGTTTCCGATCACACAATCTCAAGCCAAGAAAATCATTGTGCCAAGAAAGCAATGCATGTGAGTAATTGTGTGCTATACTCGCCCGTGTTTAGTATACAGCATATATTTTTAGCATTTAAGTCACTTCAAGCACTTAAGAAAGTTTTTCTATGTGT
>JAINUG010000668.1:0-84648 GCA_029706075.1 Aldrovandia affinis | reverse complement strand
GCAATCGTACTGTGAATTATTTTTTATTAGCGAAGACTTTGAACAAAAATAATTGAACAGGCTGCTTAATCAAGCCTTATTGTTTCAATACAGGACCTAGATGGCACACACATGTCGCCCCTACACAGGAGCGATGCAAACAAATGTATCACGTCTATGTAGTGTGGGAATAGTTTGCTCACTCATACTACGTCATTCCCATGATGGAAAAATGTGAAGTTGGATAATACAAATGCATATTTACACAGAGGGCCACTGTTTTACTGCTCCAATGTTAAAATATCCTCTCCTCCTACACTTCTATTGTCTACTGTTTTAACCTACATACATTTAAACCAACAAATTAACTTTTGCCAATAAAATAATGAATCATTTAGGAAACACAAAAGTCCAATACCGCCCTCTGGCGGTGAGCAGAAACCATTACACATAAACATTAAATACGCAGATGGTGCTGATATGCAGGTCTCCATCGGAAATGTGGGCATTCTGTGTTTCACTTCAGGACATCCCTGAGGGAATAGAAGAGCATGGCTGCGATGGGGGACCCTGAAGAAAAAGCTTCAACCCACAGCTACATGGTAGATGGTGAGTGTAAATAATCCACATTAGAAAAGGGAAAATAGGTTTTCACTGTATCATACCGTTTGTCATTACTTCACCTCTTGGGTGGTGTATGCAGGTAGGTCCTTGCAGTGCAGTGATCAGTACCATGGTCCAGAATAAAGATCTGGCCATGCCAATGCTGACTGTGGCCAGGGATCCTGTTGAGCAACACAAAATTAGGCATAGCGTTACCCAGGTAGGGGTAGATTTAGTTGGCAGAGCTTTCCCTTTGATAAATTAAGCATCTGGCAGTGTAGTGTAATAAGGCTGGCAGTGTAGTGTAATGGTTAGGGAACTGGGCTTGTAACTCAGAGGTTGCAGGTTCAATTCCCAGGTGGGGCACTGCTGTTGTACCCTTGAGCTAAAGGTACTTAACCTGAATTGCTTCAGTAAAATATCCAGCTGTATAAATGGATTGTATGTAAAGAAATGTAAACTGTGTAAGTCGCTCTGGATAAGAGCGTCTGATAAATGCCTAAAATGTCAAATGTAATCTGCAGTCTGTGCGCAATGACTGTGCAGCTCAGCAAAAGAAAACACGCACGCAAGTCTGTGCTCTCCTGAGAACATGAAATCAAATGGAAAAAGGTTATTTAAAAAATATAATTAATCCTGCACAAACCATCAGCATCTTTCTCATTTCCTGTTTTATTTTACTGCAGTCCATTGTAGTGAAAATAGGATTTGGAGAGGGTGGGGGCTGGGAATAATCACAAGTTTAATTTAGTTTGCCATCATATTAGCATGATTTTGCATTGGCTTCAATGGGAAGCTTCAATGTTTTCCACTCAAAGAAGCAGCTTCAATGTTTTACGCCCTGTTACGACCCGTAAGCCACTTGTGCTGCAATAGCCAGGCAACTGCCAGAAAGGTCGTGACAACAAATACCACCAGTCAAACCATCCACAATTAAACATTTATTTACAACAAACAAGGAAACATACTTAAACATAAAAAAAAAAAAGATAAAACTTTATTTATATAGCACCCTTCCCAGCACGAGTGCACAGAGTGCTTTACAACAAGGTCACAAATAAAAATGTTAAATATCAAAATTAAAATGCATTAATACATTAATGTACATTAAAATACATTAATAACCCATTAAAACATAAAACCTACAAATATCCAATATCAAATTAAAATACATGTAAATCTCACAATAAAAGATACAAAAAGTGCAATAAAACAGTACAGGACAAGCAACAGCCACAAGCAAAAACGGCAGTTAAGTCTCTCAATACACAAACGCCTGCCTAAACAGGTGCGTTTTCAGCTGCCCCTTGAAACTGATCACTGAGGCCGAAGCTCTCAAGTCCGGGGAGTGTGTTCCAGAGCCTTGGTGCTACCGCCCCAAAAGCCCGGTCACCCTTTGTTTTGAGCCTGGTCCGAGGCTCCACCAGGAGACCCTGGTCGGATGACCTCAACGACCGGCTGGATGAGTAGGGCAGGATAAGGTCGCACAAGTAACTGGGGCCTTGACCGTGGAGGGCTTTGTATGCGAACACCAGTACCTTGTACTGGATCCTGAAATGCACAGGTAGCCAATGCAGGGAGGCAAGTATGGGTGTGATATGACATGATTTTTGGACCTGGTGAGCAAACGGGCAGCTGCATTTTGGACCAGTTGTAGCCGATCCACAGATGATTTGTTAAGACATGTGAACAGTGAGTTACAATAATCGAGCCTGGATGATATAAATGCGTGAACAGACATTTCCAGCTCTGCATGTGACACAATGGACCTGAGTTTAGCAATATTTCTGAGGTGGAAAAAGCAGCTGCGGGTCAAGGATTTAACATGTTTGTCCAAATGCATGGATTGATCAAAGTTAACACCAAGGTTTCTAATATCAGAGCGGACATTTCCTTTTAGGGACCCCATATGATTTGTGACCCTTGCGGCAACACTATCTGAGGCTATGATCAGAACTTCAGTCTTTGCCGCATTGAGCTGGAGGAAGTTACTCGCCAACCAGTCATCAATGGCAGATAAACATTTGTGTAATATGTTGAGTTTCAGCATATCATCAGGTCTAAAAGAAAAATACAGCTGGATATCATCCGCGTAGCAGTGATATGACACACCCTTAAAGTTATTGATAATGAGGCCTAGGGGAGCATGTATAGGGAAAAAGAAGTGGAGCCAAAACAGAACCCTGTGGCACGCCACAGGGTAGGGGAGCGGAGTTGGACTTAAAAGGGCCAACGGCCACCGCAAAACTTCTCTCTCTGAGGTAGGAGGCGAACCAGTCTAGGGCGCTCCCAGAGACGCCCACCCACTCGCTAAGCCTATCTAACAGGATGCGGTGATCAACCGTGTCAAAAGCTGCACTAAGATCTAGCAGGACCAACACGGCACATTTGCCTGAGTCTGCAGACATCAAAATATCATTGGAAACTCTAAGAAGAGCTGTTTCTGTGGAGTGGTTTTTACGAAAACCTGATTGGAATTTGTCTAAAATATTCTGGTTATTCAGAAAAGTAGAGAGCTGGTTGGCGACAACTTTTCTAAAACTTTTGAGACAAAGGGTAGCTTGGAGATGGGCCTGTAATTTTTGGGAGGGAGGGGTCAAGGTTGGATTTTTAAGGAGGGGCTGAACGACCGCCTGCTTAAAATAGGATGGGACAGAGCCAGATTCAAGGGAGCTGTTTATAATAGAGACCAAGCAAGGGCCGACAGAGCTGATAACTTCCTTTAGCATAGATGTTGGTAAAATATCTAACGGACTGGAGGAAGATTTCATGGAGCTCACTAAATCGGTTAGGTCATGCAGGGAGATACCAGAGAAACTACTCAGAGTTGCCTGCCTAGCTGGGCAGATGGGGAGGAGGAGGGGGGGTGATACTGGCCCTCACCTCAGCAACCTTGTTCACAAAAAACAAAAGAAAACCATTGCAGTCTTCATTTGAGAAAACAGGTACAGAGGGAGAGGAGGGCTAACAATATTGTTGATGGTTTTAAACAGTGTGCTGGGATTTCGCTTACTAGAAGTGATGAGGTTAGCGAAAAAGCAGCCCTAGCATTCTTAACCATATCATTGAGTTCAGATAAAAGATCTTTAAGATAGAGACGGTGGACCTGGAGGTTGGTAGCTTTCCACAGCCGCTCTGTTTTGCGACATTTACGCCTAAGATTGCGGATATCCTCATTTAGCCAAGGAAGAAGAATTAAGAACGGGGACACTACGAGTTACAAGGGGGCGACATCGTCTAGAATAACAGAGCAGTGTGTGTTAAAAGCGTGAACCAAGCTCTCTCGTCGTCATGACATGACTCAAATAAGTTGCTATCAAAAGCAGCAGAGAAGTTCTCCACTGCAGGGCTGTTTACAACGCGCGAGCTTTTTACCCGTTTCACCGGTACATAATCATTGTCAACAACCAAGTTAAAAAGTACACATTTGTGATCGGTAACAGAAAGCTCCTCCGTGCCAACAATACTGACTTTTAAACCCATTGTGAACACGAGATCTAACGTGTTTCCTTTGTTATGCGTCGGACCAGACACATGTTGGGTGAAATGAAGCGACTCAGTAATGCTTTGGAAGTTAACGGCAAAATTGTCTGAGCTATCGTTTACATGAATGTTAAAATCCCGATCATAAGGACTCTCTCAAAACATGACAGAAGCAAAAATGAAACAAAACAAAAAGAACAGCTAGCTAACTTAATCTCAAAGATGATTCTACCCTGACTATCGAGGTCAAATAAAATGGGTGAATTCTTCCGAGAAGCTAGCTGACCTACTCTGTGCTTGCCCTACCTACCAAAGGTGCTCAAAAGGACAGTACAGAAATAAAACAAAAGAAAGCTCGGTCCAACGCCATGAAACAAAAGGCTGCTCTAAAAACCAGCTCTCGCAAAATAGACATTGTCATACCCACAGCTCTCAAACACCCTTATAAGCTCAAATGGGCTGCACAAAATCCAGGCAAGTGGCAAAAGGCAAGAAGCTGTGGGGGCAGCGTGCCTATATCTTCATGGGTTGGGGCGTGGCCAGCAGTTCACAGCCGGGGCACAATCAGCCTTAATTGAAAGCAATCAGCGAGGCAATCAGGCGACAATGAACAAGACAAACAGCACCAGCTTGTCCTCCACAACGCCGACCGTAACAGCCCAAAGCCTAAACATACACAATACACTTCTAGGACTGAAAGATATTGGGTTGAACAAAAGCATAATTTCCTGTGTAATTAATATACACTACTGTGCAAAAGTCTTAAACATTGTTTAATTTTATATTCTGATGCATAAGTAAACAAAAACATTTCATTAAGTGTAATGAAAAAGAACATCTGCTGACTTAATACACAATATAATCTTGTCGTGATTGTGTACAACTTGTCCCTTCAAAAGCATTGGAATATTCTTCCAGGGAGTTTCAGATAAATCTGTAATCTTTATTCTGTCTCTTAACAGGAAAACATTTTGTGGACAAGAACCAAGTTCAACTGAAAGAAAGGGTTAAACTGGTGAAACCAATCCTAGATCGCCTTCTTGAAAAGGACATTTTGGTCCCTGAGATGTACGACACCATTGAAGTGGAGAAAACATCTTATAATCAGATGAGATGTCTGCTACACAAAGTCATCTTTCCAGGAAGCAACAAGGTCAAAGATGAGTTCTGCAGGATTTTAGAAGAGAAAGAGAGCTATCTAATGCGTGAGCTGAGAGGTAAATACATATTCCGCCAGTGCTCCTGGGGAGCTGTCCTTGGTCCTGGAGGGCCTCCCGTGCCACAGGACTATGTAGCAATTAGAAAAAAATATTAAATTCCATGTTTGCATCTTTTTGGTAGCCATGAGCAGTTACTTTCTGTCATGACAATATTGCACAATATCCTTAGTCATCTTGCAAGCAATTTACTGCCACTACAACTGAAAAAGTAAGTGTTTCAAGTTTTATTTTATTTCTGTCTTAACACCAGGTTTGAAATACAATCAAGTCTCCCTCCAGGAGTCCGCTGAATCTGGAGAGACACCTGGAGCCAGAAAGCTTGGTAGGTCTAATCAAATCATCAAAAAGACTAATCCACTTCCATTTTTGTATTTTCAGTGCGGCTATGTGCTTTCATAATAATTGCCTGTACTTGATAGTTCAGCATTGATTTATTTTTATTTTTTGTATTTACAAACACGAGAAGCAGGTTAAAACATTAGCAAAGACAATCACTGTGCATGGATGTCCATAAGAACCTAATAAGAGGACCTTCATCAGGGGACTCCCAATGTTATTAATACATATTTATATAATTTCTTATGATGCAAATTTAAGTGTCTTATGTGCTTTCATTTTTATTTCACGCAGTTCAAGTCCAGAACAAAGTTAATGTGAAGGAAAAAGTTGAGTGGACATTACAAGGACATGCAAAACTAGAAAAAGAAGGAAACAAAACATCCCTCAACAGTTTCTTCACAGAGATCTACATCGCCAAGGGGGGCAATGCGGGGGTAAATAAAGAACATGAGGTGAGACACATTGAGACAGCATCCAGGACACAGAACACACAAGACACTCCAATCAACTACAATGACATCTTCAAACCCTTACCTGGACAAGAGAAACCCATCAGAATCGTGCTGACCAAGGGGTCCGCTGGCATTGGAAAAACAATCTCTGTGCACAAGTTCTGTCTCGACTGGGCAGAAGGAAAAGCCAATCAGGACATTGATTTTGTACTTCTCCTTCCTTTTCGAGAGCTGAATTTTATCAAGGATGATCAATACAGTCTGAGAAGACTTATTGATTACTTTCACCCAGAGATGGAAGGGTTTGATTTTGAGAACTACAAAGTTCTGGTCATCTTTGATGGTCTGGATGAAAGTCGTCTGCCTCTAGAGTTCGATAGCAAAAAGTTGTGTGTAGGAACAGAGTCAACATCAGTGGGCACGCTGCTGGTGAACCTCATTAAGAGGAACCTGCTTCCCTCTGCTCTCATCTGGATCACTTCCCGGCCAGCAGCATCCAGTCAGATCCATCCTGATTGGATCGACCAGGTGACAGAGGTACGAGGGTTCAATGACCCACAGAAGGAGGAGTACTTCAGGAAGAGAATCGGAGATCAGAACCTGGCAGGAAGAATTATCTCGCATGTGAAGTCATCCAGGAGTCTCTACATCATGTGCCACATACCAATCTTCTGCTGGCTTGCTGCCTCTGTTCTGGAGACAATGTTTAAAGCAGACAGTGAAGACCTCCCCACCAGTCTAACTCACATGTACACATGCTTCATATTGACTCTGACAACAGTCTTCAGCCAGAAGTATGCTACTGACAGTGGGCGAAAAGAGGCAAAGGCACTGTCAGAGGCAGGCAGGAAACTCATTCTGAAACTGGGGAAGCTGGCTTTTCAACAACTGGAGACTGGTAATCTCATATTCTATGAAGATGATTTGAAAAGGCTTGACATTGATGTCAGTGCAGGTGCAGTGCAGTCTGGGGTGTGCACAGAAATCTTCAAAGTGGATGTTGATTCAAAGTTATGCGAAGGCAAAGTGTTCAGCTTCATACACCTGAGTGTTCAGGAGTACATGGCTGCTCTGTATGTGTTTTACTCATTCAGCACCAACCACACAAACCTGCTGGACCAACGCCCCATGAGGAAATTTATCAGCCTGTTTAAACCAACCAAACTGTTTGACTTGCACAAGGAAGCAGTGGATCAGGCCTTACAGAGTCAGACTGGACACCTGGATCTCTTCCTCCGGTTCCTTCTTGGTCTCTCACTGGACTCCAATCAGTCTCGGTTAAAAGGCTTACTTCCACAGACAAAAAGCAGATCACAGAGCACTGTGAAAACAGTCCAGTACATTAAGGAGAAGATCGGCAAGGGTCTATCTTCAGAGAAAAGCATCAATCTGTTCCACTGTCTGAATGAACTGAATGACACTTCCCTTGTGAAGGAAATTCAGAATTATCTGAGCTCAGGAAGAATTGGAGATGAAGAACTCAACCCTGCACAGTGGTCAGCACTGGTCTTTGTGTTGCTGGTGTCAGAAGAGGATCTGGATGAGTTTGACTTGAGCAAGTACAGTAGATCTGATGATGGCCTTCTGAGATTGCTGCCAGTGTTGAAAGTCTCCAAAATAGCTAAGTAAGTATTGGTACAGGATAATTATAATTATAATTATAATCTTTTCAGAAAATTGTATTAAATGAACAAAATGAGAAGGCGGGTCCTGTCATCAATCAGCCTTAGACTTTAAAGAATACCTAATGCAGCATTTTTGATCGTTTTCTGGAGAAGCAATTTGTCAGGGTGATCTTTGCTACTGCTTTGCCTGACAGGATTGTGCTTTGCCTGACGGGATTTCTCTTGTCGTTTTTGCAGAGAGTTTGAGGAGTTTGTTTGTTACTGTTTCGGTCGTTGAGATTATTAGGATTGTGTTTTGGCGTTTGTCATCGGAAAGGGTACGCGGATATGCTCTTAATGTTAATGTTTGTTGCCGTTAGGGGACAGAGGGAATTTTCCATTTTTTCCCCATCTAGCTTTGGCAAGCTTGTTAAAAAGCTAACCGATTGGCAAATTTGGAATTACACTTAGCTAACTTAGGTTTTTAGTGTTTTTTTCGCCCTCTCAGGAGCAAATCCAAGAGCAGGGGAATATTCAGTTGCTAACTATGGTTCTCTGTGGCTCAGTTGGTAGAGCATGGTGCTGGCAACGCCTAGGTTGTGGGTTCAATTCCCAGTGGGACCACATGTACTGAAAAATGTATGCATTCACTACTGTAAGTTGCTTTCAATAAAAGCATCTGCTAAATGGCATATATTATTATATTAACTAGCTTTTGTTTGTTTAATTTTAAGCATTGAGATATAGCCGTTTCGGTTAGCTGCTGCTAGCTCACTCACAACAGGCAACTGGACTGAAAGTTTGCTAGTTCACTATAAGGGGTTTTGTTGCCATTTTTAATTTCTGCACCTGAATGTTCAGAACCACCTCAGTGCTGACTGTATTTTTATCGACTTGGTGTCTCCTGTTTTGGCAGTAATTTGTTCAGTTGCAGGGAGAGTTGTTACGTGTAGATGCTGACCAAATGCAGACTTCGGAACGGAATAGAATTGCACTCCACACAGGAGGCGTTTAATAGCAGAGTTCAACAAAAGGTGACTGGAGATAATAGACAGGACGCTGGCAAAACAGAATAAGCAGGACGGGCTACAAAAACTAATAAACAAACAAACAAACAAACAAAATACCACTGGCAGAAATCGAACTGGAAAGACAGATAAACAGGGGGAACCAAACGAGAGCAGTACAAGAAATACAAGTACGGTTTGGTACTAGAGTGTGTGCGTGCTGAACTTAAATAGGAAAAGGTGAAATTACTAAATTGATAGAGCATGCGGAATGTGCAGGGGAGTGGGTGTGATAGGCTGAATCTAACGAGGGGAAAAAGGGAACGGAGTGCGGAATGCAGGGAAGCCGTGCCCAGCTAAAAACAAAAGACACAGGGTGAAAGCAAAAACAAGACATGACACGCAAGGAATGGAATGGCAAAAAACACAAGGAAGGTGGACAGAACGGGACTGCGATGTTACAAGAGTGAGACTAATACTTAGGGGTTAAAATGTGGCCATCAGCAGTGCAGTGCGAGTGTTGCAGAATGATTGTGTTTCTGGAGGGAGACTTCCAGGAATCTGCCTTTGTAGAGGTCCAGGAAATTATTAGTACTAAAAGATAGCATGCATACCAAAGCTGAGTATGGGGGAGACTCTAGAGCAGGTAGGGAGAGAGAGTTGGGTGATGGTAGGGCGCAAGTGTAGAAAAGGGCATGTACATTCTGGGACAGCATCTCCAGAGTTTGTGGTGTCCAACCGATTCCAGCCCTTGCAGGAAGAGGATCTGGCCCAACCCTCTGTGAATTGGAGGACTGATGAGCCCCAGGGCACCCTGGCGGCCATGCCACCCAGGAAATGGGAGTTAGTAGTAGTGGGGACTCAATTATTAGAGGTGTAGACAGTATAGTCTGTTCACAGGAAAAGGGGTCTCGAATGGCATGCTGCCTGCCTGGTGCCCAGGATGGAGACCTCCTGGAACACACGGACAAGCTCCTGGCCAGAGCAGGGGTGGATCCAGTGGTCATGGTCCATGTTGGAGCCAATGACATAGGTAAGGGTAGGTTTGAGGTTCTGCAGGACAAATGTATAGAATTATGTTCAAAGTTTAGGAGAAGAACCTCCATGGTGTTCTTCTCTGGAATTCTGCCAGGACCACATGCTAGTAAAAGGAATTTTATATGAAGATTTCACGTGGGCGGCACGTGGGCGGCACGTGGGCGGCACGGTGGTGCAATGGATAGCGCTGTCGCCTCACAGTAAGAAGGTCTCGGGTTCGAATCCAGGCCGAGGGCCTTTCTGTGCGGAGTTTGCATGTTCTCCCCGTGTCCGCGTGGGTTTCCTCCGGGTACTCCGGTTTCCTCCCACAGTCCAAAGACATGCACGTTAGGCTAATTGGAGAGTCTAAATTGCCCTGTAGGTATGAGTGTGTGAGTGAATGGTGTGTGTGCCCTGCGATGGATTGGTGACCTGTCCAGGGTGTATTCCTGCCTCTCGCCCGGAACGCATGCTGGGATAGGCTCCAGCCCCCCCCGCGACCCTGACTAGGAATAAGCGGCTTAGATAATGGATGGATGGATGGATTTAACACGTGGCTACAAACCTGGTGTAGGAAAGAGGGGTGCAGGTTTATGGGGCACTTGGACTCCTTTTTGAACAGGGGTGACCTGTACAAGCAGAACGGGCTACACCTGAACCGGAGGGGTACATTGGGCCAGCATATCCTTAGGGTAGCAGAGGAATATTTAAACTAGGGACTGGGGGCCAGGGAGGGAAATTAGTAGTAGTATTAAGTGTAGAATCCATTAGATTCCACCCGAACACACCAAATGGCGGACGTGTCCGAGTGTGGAAGTATAGCGTGTAGCCTTACCTTAGTGTAACCGGAACGGGATTAAATGGAGGTTAATTAACTCCAACTCTATCTGACTCCAATGTATGTTAGCTTTTCTCTCTGTTAACTCTTACTTCTAGACTCGTATAAGCAAATGAGAGACTGTAGTCTCTCGTCTCGCGTAGTGTGGCTCTATACGTGTTGCTATCTCTATATGAGATGCAGACGGGCCTTTGGCCTGTGTAAAGCCTAGCAAGGATACAGTTGCGTATCTTGCAACGGCACTAATGTATAGGCGGCTGACTACGGAGTGCAACGTTCTATGTGTGTGTGTTAACTTTAATCTTAAAACCACAAAGTGTAACTGCAGTCTAGATTAATGAGAGATGCTTTGGTATGAAAATGTTTATTAACCGGACTTGCAAAAAAAACATCAAACAGAATTTGCATAATGTAAGAATACAAAAACGGCTATACGCCAAGTTGCGCAGGAGGTCGTAGAATGAATCTCCGCGATGTATGCCACTTTTCCCCCTATATACCTACACATAAAAAGAAACCATCAAACACCAAATAAGGACATAATCACTGAAAAACGGAACCACTTCCTGCGCTGTTTCTGTACGCGCATCACACCGCCAGTCTCACAGACGGCCGCTGACTGCAGATCATTTGCATTTGCACCGTTCACTTTTGAACGGTGTTCTGAGATCCTCAGTATGCGCCACCCGCACCACATCATCAATGACACCAACACACTGCTCATTACATCAGCTCTCCAACAACACCAAACATGCTTATACTGTACATGTAAATGATGAAGTTACAGTATAACACATTAAACTCAGTGATGTGGTCAAGTCTTGAGAACAGCCCCCACCGTGTCCTGTTTTGCTGAGACAGCAGGATCAGTGTGGGGCCTGTGAGACATCTGGGGCAATACCATTGTTCTCGCCTGTTGGCTCCCCGCTGGCAACACAAACACAGTTCACACTCTTTGGGGTCACTTCATGGCATAGTTCTGTGAACTGCCCTACATAAGGATAGGGAGGCACAGACTGCCAAGATGGAAGTTACCAGGCTGAAGTATAATAATGAATGTGAGGATATAATTAATAACGTTTTTTAGACTATAATGTATTCACAGGTGTGGTTCGGCACAGTTATGTGTGGAAGGGAAGGACAACATAAGTGTGAGTAAGGTTCTGAAGTTCCTGTGTTTAAATGCTAGAAGCCTAAAAAATCATTTTTTGGAACTGGAGGCTGTCATGTTAATAATAATAATAATAATAATATATGCCAGTTAGCAGACGCTTTTATCCAAAGCGACTTACAGTACTGAATGCATACATTTTTCAGTATATGTGGTTCCAGTGGGAAATTAACCCACAACCTAAGCGTTGCCAATGCTATGCTCTACCTACTGAGCCACACAGAACAAATATGTTGAACATCGTTATGACATCGTTGGGATTACTGAAACGTGGCTTGGGGGTGGCAGATGGGGATGAAGTATAGATATACTCTGTACTTCCTATAATTGCTTAGGAAGTATAGAACTAATAAATGAGGAGGGGGAGTGGCCCTTTATGTGAAAGACGACCTTGTATTAATGCACATCTTGTAAGTCGCTCTGGATAAGAGCGTCTGCTAAATGCTTAAAATGTAAAATGTAAAATGTGATGTGCAGGAAATTCCTGGTATTAACTCATTCATTCCTTGTGAGGACGTCTGGATTACATTACTGGGAGATCATGAGAAGGGCCTGAATTTAAGTAATATAGAATGGGTAAAACTTCTAGATTGCAGAACTGTGAATTAAAAATGGACTACATTTAAAATGGTTATTGCAGATGTACAGTGTAAATTCATCTCTAAATCTGACTAAATCTTTACAGGAGATTTTAAGGCAAAAGAAGTGACTGTACAGAGTATATAAAATATATATATTGTGGTTCTCTGTGGCTCAGTTGGTAGAGCACAGCGTTGGCAACACTTAGGTTGTGGGTTCAAGCCCCACTGGGGCCACATATACTGAAAATGTATGCATTCACTACTGTAAGTCGCTTTGGATAAAAGCATCTGGTAAATGGCATATATATAAATTATATATAAACCATTGACAGATATTTGCAATCCATAAATACTAGAGAAATACCAGATGACTGGAAGCAGAGTAGTATAATTCCAATATATAAGAATTGGGACCATACTGACCCAGGAAACTATAGGTCAGTTTAACTTGCATCTCATATAAAATACTGGAATGTATTATTAGGGACAAGATGGAATAATGTAATAATAGTATTTTAAGGAGAGTCAACGTGGTTTTCTCAAGGGGGGGTCATGCCTAACAACCTGTAGAGGACTTCAACTTTTTTTTAAGAGGTTACAAAGTGTGTTGACCTGAACCAGGCTTATGATATTATATATTTGGACTTTCAAAAAGCATTTGACAAGGTACCACCTGAGAGGCTCATTGTTCAAATGAATTCAGTAGGAATTTCAGGAGTTGTTTCAGAGTGGGTTCTTAATTGGCTGCAAGGGCGAATACAAAGAGTAACAGAAGGTGGGGCCGTATCTGATCTAGGTGCTGTTGGCAGTGGAGTCCTGCAAGGATCGATGCTGGGACCTCTTCTCTTCCTTATTTACATAAATGATCTTGATCTTGCTGGGACGTTAGTAGCAAAATAGTTAAATTTGATGATGATACTATACTTGGGGGTTTGGCAAACAGATTAGAACCGACTAAAGTTATCCAAGATGATTTAAACAAAATCCAAGAATGGGCAGAAACATGACATTCAATATTGCTAAATGTAAAGTTATGCATGTGGGAAATAAAAACATAAGACAGGAGTATTTTATGGGAGGAGAAAAATTAGTAGGTGTTCAATTTGAAAAAAACTTTGGAATTGTAGTTGATCAAAGTCGATCTGCATCAAATCAGTGTGCTACAGCAGTGAAAAAGGCCAACAGGATGCTGGGATACATAGCAAAACGTATTGAGTATAAATTAAAGTAGGTTATATTAATGTTATGTAATGCCTTTGTCAGACCTCACTTAGAGTACTGTGTGCAGTTCTGGGCACCACACTACAAGGAAGATATAGAAGCTCTTGAAAAAGTTAAAAGAAGTTCATACCAGGTGCCAACTAAATTGGTACCTGGTATGAAAGGTAAAGGTTATGAGGATAGACGTAAGGCACTCAATCTATTTAAGCTTAACAAATGGAGACTTAGGGGGGATTTGATTGAGGTTTTTAAATTCCTAAAACGGATTAACAAAGTGAACTACCAAAGATTTTTTAAGATAAGAGGGGTCAGCAGAACAAGAGGCCACAGGTGGAAATTAGTTAAAGGCAAATTCCGCACAGATATTAGGAAGTTTTTCTTCACACAGAGAGTTGTCAATGCCTGGAACAGCTTACCAGGTCAGGTAGTAGAGGCAGAAACACTTGGGCTATCCAAGTCCAGGCTAGATACTCTTTATATTAGCCTAGATGGGCTGAATGGCCCGTTCTCCTCATTATGTACTCTTATGTTCTTATGCTCTATTATATTAAATGAACAAAATGAGACTTACACTTCAAACAATACCTAATGCCGAATTTTTGATAGTTTTCTGGAGAAGCAATTTGTCAGTTGACATGCTGTCAAAGCTACTGCTTGTGAGCACTGAAGGCCCTGTGATTCAGGGGGTAGTTTCACAAAAGTGATATGCTACAATTTTTACTCTTACAGATCACAAATTATTGTCAACATCTGTTTTCTGAATTTGGATCACTGACAATATGCAAATAAATTAGTTACAGCTTCAGGGTTATCGGAAACCCGCCTTCCCCTTACAGCATTTGTGTTGCTTCTGGAGAATAAGAGCTTGTGGCTTGTGATCTAATTGTTCACCTTAAGTGGGTGCTTTTCTATTTCTTCATCTTTATATGTGTCTGTGGAGGGCGTCGGTCTCGGCCACGTGGGAGTGGCATGGTTGCCTGTGTTTTTACATGTTGTGGAGGCCTTTGGAGCAGGTAGACTTTCCGGGGGCAGGTTTGGCACTCTCACAGGGTGTGAGAGTGAACTGTCGCCCGGAAGGTTGCTCCAAAGGCCATAATTGATTTAATTATTATTTAATTGGTGTCAATCAGTTAATTGATATGGAAGTCAATTGACTGATTGGGTTTGTGTGTGAGAATGGGAATTGTTTGGTGATTGGGTGATTGCCTCACGAGTCCCACCTGAGCCAGGCAGAAAGTAAGCCTATTTAAGAGCAGTTTGTTGAGTTTTGTTTGCGTTTGTCGAAAGTGACTGAGTCGAGTGCTTCCTGTGTGAGTGGGGAAGAGAGCGAGAGGGCGCCCTGAAAGAGGGTCCGCCTCTCGCCCTCGGTGTGATTGGAAGAGAACTCGCACTCGGGCAGTGGAGAGTGTCTCTGGACAACGGCCCGGGAACTCTCACTGAAAGAGTGGAGAGTGTCTCGGGGCTGGTTGCCAGAGAACTCTCACTGTGAGGAGTGGCGAGGGTCTCGGTGTGTTTGGGGTACTCGGTGTGTTTACTCGGACTGTAAAGTTTGAGTGTCTCTGTGTGCATGGGTTTGGGAAGCACTTGAAAGGTCACTGGATATGTGTGTGCCTGGGGAGGTTGCAGGGGAACTCTGGACGAAGAGGCGCGGTGTCCCGTAAGTTATGATTATTTTAGTTTGTTATTTTAGTTTGTTGTTTTTACCCGAAAGTTTCGCAGCGAGTAGGGTGAAGATTTTGTTTGTGTTTGTTTTATGATAACCTGCTCTTCCACTGTCTCTCTCCCATGTCTGGGGGGAGAGACAGAAAAAAAATAAAAATCCGGTCCGTAGACCGGCAAACTCCTCTCCATCTCCAGACTGCTCTGTTTCCATCCAGGGATTGTCACATAGTGTGTGACAGTGTCATTTGTAGAAGCACCAGTATGATACTGTCACACTGGTGTGTGACAGTGTCATTTGTAGAAGCACCAGTATGATACTGTCACATGACCCGCAGGGATTTAAAGTTGTATTCAGCACTCAACAATAACCCTGCGTGTCCCCCAGAAGCGACGAAGGCGAACAAAGTGGCCGGAAGTCATTCTTTTTCAGTAGGAGCTGCAACGTAGGGCAAAGTGACCATTGGCGACGCAAAGTCAGTGTGCTCAATGACGAAAGAGAGTTGAGCAGACTTTAACTTGATGCAAATTAGGGGTGATGCAGTGAAGCAATCACCAATTGGAGGGATGGACAAGTTGGTTTGTCCTTCTTTCTCTCCAGTGGAAACTAAAGGCCATCTTTTTGGTTCCTACCTTAACTTGGTTGTAGTGTGTTAAATTGTTGTAGTGTCTGGGTTTTCCAAACTTTACGATGCATCCCTGTTCAAGTCAAATGATTTACTATCAATGTCTTGATAGTGGTTAAAAAACCCACTTCTGGTGGATCCCTAGGGTAACGGTTGCCCAGTTGCCTGCTTGCCCAGTTGTTCAAGCCTACATCACCATAAGCTGTACTCATAGGCAACATACTGCAAAGACAGGATTTCCATTGTATACAACTTCTATCCCTGTTACCTCTACAACCACAGCATAAAGAATGAAGAACATGATATTTTGCCCATATCCATAGGTTTGATCTCATTCTAAAACATGTGTTGTCATGCTCGAAGACACAGTAACTAGACAACAGACCATATAGAGACTTGCAATCAAGCTGCTGCAGACTAGACAGTTCTGTTCCACTCACAGTTTGCACAGAAAGCCAATCGGATGTTGTTTTTTGCCATCCCAAATGGAAAACATTGATTTCGAAAGCACAGAAGTAGGCTGTGGTGGAGCAAACAGCCGCGCTGACTGGGGCAAAGGGCATGTGTTT
Organism: Aldrovandia affinis; assembly: GCA_029706075.1. Classification (NCBI taxonomy): domain Eukaryota; kingdom Metazoa; phylum Chordata; class Actinopteri; order Notacanthiformes; family Halosauridae; genus Aldrovandia; species Aldrovandia affinis. Next base: position 68,279 of record JAINUG010000668.1, on the reverse strand, counting down.
GTCTAGCTAGCTAACTAAATTATAGCAAGGCATCCACTAACATGAATTAACTAACTACCTTGCTGCAGTTTAACTTGTGGATTAGGCTATGTTTATACAACATTTCAAAATACTGCCGCATGTCCATGATTCAATGCATGACAGTGTGGAATGTAGACATCACTGTAAATCACAATCTGTACTCAATTAATGGCAATTCATTTATCAATGTAGATAATTGGTGTGGTGCAACTTGATAATTGTTTAACGAGTAGCTTGAAAAAAGGGTGCTATCGACCTATTGTTGGCAGATGACTACAGTAATGTCAAAGTGGAAATGTCACACAATGGTGGCCCTAGTCATTTATCAGTAAATTCACACTGTAAATGGCTCAATGCTTTATGGCATAGTAATGATGATGCAACAAAAATTTTAAAGCAGTCCCTAGTTGAAACCCCCAAACCTTTCAGCCCTTTACACCTCCAAGGTTGTGTCCCATTCTGCCTCCTATGCTCTCATTCACCAACTCCCCTCTGCCAGCACTGCACCCCCCCGTCCCACTGAGCCTGTCCCCACACCATAGGAGGTGAATCTGTGCGAGGGGAGGAGGTTTGTGGCTCATCAACTTCCTTCCAGAGTCTGCAAATGTGCAAGCTTCAGCTTCTCGTTTTGTAAATAATACTTTTTCACATTCCTTCTTGTTTAAGGATGAGGGATTGTGGACTCACAGAGGAATGCTGTGGTGCGTTGGCCTCAGCTCTCAGCTCAAACTCCTCACACCTGAGAGAGCTGGACCTGACGGGAAATCGCCTGCAGGATTCAGGAGTGAAGCTGCTCTCTGCAGCACTGGAGAGTCCACACTGTAAACTGGAGAAACTGGTGTAAGTACAGTGTGTGTTTCTATTTTAATTTAAACTTGTGATGCTGTTGCAGCCCTTGGTTCCAATTCACAGTCTCGACTGATGCATAAGGATTTCTTTATTAAAGTTAGTTTTGTGTTGCCATCCTTAGCACCGTGAAAACTAAAAACGAATATAAACAAACAAACTAACATTTCACACACTGGTTTCCACAGTACCGCAAACAATCATTGAATAAAATTAGTATCAAAACGACCATGATTACACAAACATAAAATCATTCATACACGCATTTCAATTCACAAAGTTTACAATCTGAATCAATAAACAACCATGCATACCTCGCTGCGCTCTCCAAGGAATGCAAACATGATGGTCCTTTCTTCCAATATTAAACACACGCTCAAGTGATACAAAGTATCCAATCCTGCTGCCGCTCGCTCAAAGTCGCATCGAGATACAAAGTATCAAATATTCCTGCCGGCTCCGTTAACAGGCGCTCAAAGTCGCATCGAGATACAAAGTATCAAACATTCCTGCCGGCTCCATTAACAGGTGCTTGCCTACGGGGCGACCACAGGGACAAATTTGTGAAGGCCTACTGGCTTCAAATTGGCCAATAGAATCCTGGTAAATTCCCACACATTTCAAGGCATACAAGTCATCATCATCATCATAAATGTCAGAATATTATTAAGTAAACACAAAGCATATTATCAAATCATTTGCATAAATAATATTTATCGATACCCCATGACACAGATGCAAATCTTAAAGTGGTCCTTTACAGTACAGTATGTAGATAGAGAGAAATAGAAAGAGAGTGGAACTTGAATTGTGTGCCCCATGTACTTTCAAGTTTTGATCATATTTTTAATTACAATTTTACAAAACCTTTACAACTCACCCATTGTAAAGCACTTATGTTTGAGAAGGAGAAAAAAACAACCCAAATATCTGAAAAAATAAACTGGCATAAAATGTTAAATGGGGAAGAAAAGAAAATCCATGCTCTTTACATCATACATATCTATCCCTGTCCATATCAATGTAACAAAGTGGGAAAGTCCTCATTGTCCACCATGGAAATTGCTTAATTTACATGCCTATCTATCCTAAGGTGTTCAGAGACTATACACGTAAAAACCAAAACCAGAGCTGTTGCAGACCTCTCTGAATGATATTTATTTTTCTTACCTAGACTGCCAGTTTTTTCTTGTCCCTACAAAACATCAATAAACAAACAATTGTAGTAGTCTTTTTCAGTATGCCCAAGGTCCAGAATTAAAAATCAAACACCAATATTAACCCAATCCTCCCATACCCCTCTCCCGCCAATCAAAACTTGGTGCTTTGGCCTCAGCTCTCAGCTAAAACTCCTCACACCTGAGAGAGCTGAACTTGAGTCACAATCACCTGCAGGATCCAGGAGTGAAGTGAATCCACACTGTAAACTGTCACCTTCAAATCCATTCAAATCCATTTCACCTTCAAATCCATTCTAATGTAGGATACATAAAACCCTATTCTTTTTTCAAATTGCTATTCTTAAAGTCTGAACAGCGCCCTCTAGTGCAATGGAAAAATGTAGCCGGAGGACAGATTGTGTCGTCCTCCCCAAGCCTTCATTAGAACCCATTAAAATTCATTTTTTAAATCACATTTTTCCCTCTCCTATCTTGTATATGGCAAAACTGACGTGTAAGGGAGGACGTCCTCCCTAAGATCAGTAGACCAATCAGCCGTCGAAATAAAATAATGACATGCTGTACATCCAATTAAAGTAGAGAGGGGAGGGTTGATCAGGTTTATCGTGCAAGAGCTATGATATTCAATTGTAGATGTAGGAGTAACGTTATCTTATTTGCTAGCAAGCGAACTAACAAGCTAATGAAACGGGCTGGAGAGGAGAGCTGGCGAGAGCTAGCTAACGTTAGCGAGATCATTAGCAATGGTCAGAATGGTAAACGTGAAGAAGGACGTGGTGAAGTTTTTATTCCAGACTCCATTCCACTCATTGGAATACAGAGAGAAGACGAGGATTAAAACAGAAGGAAGACCACTTCCTAAAATTACGCTCACTAAGACAAACGAGACTGTAGGAGTGTTCAGTACTTCTTGGTATGATGGGTACACTGGGCTTACTGGGAGCCTCGCTACCGAACGTGTGTATTGCTGGCCCTGTCCTCTCATGGCAAAATGCTTTCTTAAATGCTCTCTAAAGACGAATGCAAGCATTGACACTCAGACGCGAGATTCCCTGAAACTGAAAAGTAAAATAAAGAAAATCAGCTTCGCTTCTAAGATTATAACAAGCTATATTATTGTCATTTTGTGGGTCTAATAAAAACGACTGCTTTTCCGTCTCTGTAATCGTTTGATCATTTTAAAACAAACGCGATTTTATGCTTTTATATTTGGTTGGGTTATTATTAAATGTATGTTTTAGGTTGTTAGCTGGAGCGTTTTTGTTGCTGTATGACACTCATCATTTTGCAAACTGTATGCAGCGATCGATCTCAATTATGAAATGGTAGCATAAGGTAGAATAAGATAGCTGGGTCGCTAGTGAATTAGCCCCCAACAGTCCGCCGGCATTCATGGGACTCACTGGTCATATATTCAAAAATTTTCAAAGAACAAAGAACAATACAGTATGCGTGGTTGTGTGGTGCTTGAATAACCCTAGTCCCAATCTATCGATTGACAAAGTTTTAAATGTGTTTGTTTAAGACCCCCCGGCAGACTCATTAGAACTTCTTTATTGTATATTGTATTTGTATGCATTATAATGACATCAGAATGTCTAATAGTGCATGGTATTATATTGCTCTGTTTTTTCTCTTTTCTTTTTGACCTTTTCTTGTTTCATTGTATGTGATGGCTGAGATGACAATTTCAGGTATTGGTGCCAAGGTTTAGCAAATTGTTGTTTTTATTTACATATTTACAAGTACAGTGTTTGCAATGGTTGAAGCAAATTATGTCAAAACTTGGGTGGGCAGTCATGCATGTGTGACCAAGATCAAATCTTTTTGTTGTTGTTGTTGCACATAAGACATCAAATAGACAAGACAAAACACTAGATGACCAACAACAAATAAAATAATAATAAAATAAATACATGTGTGATAGACATATTTTAAGTGATAAGGGAATGGGAGTTTAACTTTAACTTTTAACCAACTTTAACTGTCAAACCTGATCATCGCTGCCAAAATATTTACAGTCAGCACCCTCCCCTAGAAACCTGAGAGAGGTGCTGCTTCCACTTGGACATCCTGGCACCTGCTGGTTCTAGAACAACCTCACAGTTTTTCAGGGCATACTTCATTGTCCCTAAGTGAAACCTCCACTCTTTCAGCCCTTTACGCCTCCAAGGTTGTGTCCCATTCTGCCTCCTATGCTCTCATTCACCAACTCTGTGGCTCTCTGTGGCTCAGTTGGTAGAGCACGGCATTGGCAATGCTTAGGCTGTGGGTTCAATCCCCACTGGGGCCACATATACTGAAAATGCATGCATTCACTACTGTAAGTCGCTTTGGATAAAAGCGTCTGCTAAATGGCATATATTAACTCCCGTCTGCCAGCACTGCACCCTCTCTCTCCCTCTCCCTCTTTCTCTCTCTGAGGGAAGGGGGGGAGGTTTGTGGCTCGTCAACTTACTTCCAGAGTCTGCAAATGTGCAAGCTTCAGCTTCTCATTTTGTAAATAATACTTTTTTCAAAATCTTTCTTGTTTAAGGATTGGGAGTTGTGGACTCACAGAGGAATGTTGTGGTGCGTTTGCCTCAGCTCTCAGCTCAAACCCCTCACACCTGAGAGAGCTGAACCTGAGTCACAATCACCTGCAGGATTCAGGAGTGAAGCTGCTCTCTGCAGGGCTGCAGAATCCACACTGTAAACTGGAGATACTGGAGTATGTGCTTGTTTCTATTTTAATTTAAACTTGTGAAACTGTAATCAGTACAGTGTGTATATGGAGAGAAATAGAAAGAGAGTGTGAAACTTGAATTGTGTGCCCCATGTACTTACATGTTGAGATTATATTTTTAATTAACATTTTACCACTAACCCATTGTAAATCACTTATGTTGGAGAAGGAGAAAAAACTAAATGAATATCTGAGAAAATGAACAAACATAAAATGTTAAATAGGGAAAAAAAGAAAGTCCATGCTATTTGAACCATTCATATCTGTCACTGTCCATACTCAAGTAAAAAAGTGGGAAAGTCCTCATTGTCCACCATGAAAATTGCTTAATTTACATGTCTATCTATCCTAAGTTGTTCAGAGACTGTACAAAACCAGATCTGTCACCAAACCTCTCTGAATGAGCCAGCTATCTGTTCATGGAAATGGCTGCATGAATAATCCTCAATTGGAGGTGTCCTGACTGTTTTGATAAAGGAGATTTATAAAGCAATCTCCACTTCACTCTTTGCAAATAATTAAGAAAACCCCCCAGCCATGTCCCCACCTTTACCACAATCAGTGCATGTAGGTACTGAACCTTTGTGAACACAAGATATAACATTTCCAAAAGTCTGTCGTGGAAATTAAAACTCAGTAAGATCAGACAAAATTCCTTTGAACAGTATTAAAGCTTTAATTACGAGCAGCTGCACGGAGACCCATGTCACGCAGGACAGCAAATCTCCCGCCTTCAAATTCAAATGGATATTTATATCCAACACAACGGAAGGGGAGGGAACAATCACAAGGGGGTAGTGGCTTAGAGTCAGATGTCATTAATCATTAATAATCAAGATCTCTCCATCTAACTGGATGGACTCGCACATGTACACACACATATACATACATAGACATACAAATGCGCACACTCACTCAGTCCTATTTATACTGGTATGCATACCCTAATTTCTAGGGCTGTTCCTGACTAAAACAAATTTCGGGCGACCAACAGTCGTCCGTTTTTTTCCGATTGATCTAAACTGATTTTTTTCCCATATGATTATTATTTATTTTTCTGAGCGACCGAAACAAATCTCGGTCGACCAACAGCCCATCGATCAAACAATTGACCAGTCGACTAACTGGGTCAGTCCTACTAATTTCCATGATTTATTTCATCTTGGAGTCTCTTGTTTTTATATATACAGCCTACGTAATTATTATTACTATAGTTTTCCCAGGAGTTTCTGACATGATGTAGACCAAATTCTAATGGGATATAGCCTCCTTTATGAATACCATTATTTACCCTAATTTTCCGTTGTAGTTTAAACATTTTTGTAAATATTTTTTTCATTAAACGCCTATGGTTTCTATCTTTAATCAACAATAAAATCGGGTACATAATATATACATAATCCAGGATGCTATTACGTGATCCGTCAGTTATACCTTCCATATTAAATCAGCTTCGCAGTTACTATAATGATGCTTAAAAATATTACTGCTAGCTTAACTTAACCATCATTAAACACAGCATGCTTTGTAGATTGAAACTGATACTCGAGTTTTGCTTTACCATAGTGTGTGCGTCAAAACCGCACTTCTGTCATCATCCATTGTACGCATCTTAAATCACGATGGATGGTACTATGAGAGTTCACTCGGAGCACATAGTTAAATCTACTTACGGAAATATGTTTTACCTCAGCGAATATTAGGTTCGCTGGCTACAGGTTAGCGAGAATGATCAATATTGTTCATATCTTTACTGGTAGCACAATATTTAACTTTGAATAGGACACTTCCGCCATTCGGGTTCACAACGCGCATGCGCGGCTTTCAGGACTGCTCCAGGCCGAAATTTACCTGAGCTGTCCGTGACCCTTCTTCGCTCAGTTCCTCTTTCCATTCAAATACTTCTAAAAGTGGCAATGGCACGGCATTGCCACAAAAGTTATTCCAACCCCACTTGTAACACCAAATGGAGATAATTGTGCTACTGATTTATTGCGACCTTAACCACATATAAAAGTATTGATACAAAAAATACCGCTCAGACTAGCCTCCCATTTAAATCACCGTTAGCCCGATAACCTTTGCTATAGAGGTACATTTAGCGTGCAAAATCTTAATGTCCCCACCCAAAACTGGATTGTGCCCACTTTCCACTCCCCCTTTTCTTCCCTAGCGACCCCCTCCCCCAACGTGTTCTGTCCTAGTAGACTACCTTTGGGAGACAATAAAGCCTCCAGGGGGGGGTCTTACGGCTCTGCTTACAGGAAGACAGGGGTGTCCGGGGGGTGGTATGTCGCAAAACCCGTTTTATTGGTGAGACATAAACTGATTGCCCTGGCCGATCTGGGGGAAGGGAGTCCCTTTTGTCGGAGTTCCCTCTGAAGCTCCGCCAAAAGCCATATAATGGACATCCTCCCGATCGTCAATACAATGCTACTAATCTGATATTTGACACAAATCCTTGGTTTGAATAAAATACAGTTGCTCACTCTAGTAGATGATAAAAAGGTCCTACACTTAACCCCATTTGCCTTTGAAATGTAGGAGTGTAAGCAAAAATAACATATTCCGTCTAATTGAACACCACGTGTTCACCCCACAGCATGTGTTAAATCTATCCTGGGAATGGACTATTTTCTCCTATTTCTATTTCCTAGGTAGCCTATATTCATTATTACTTTAGGCCTATACCTTATAATATGCAGATTACTATTTTTCTCCTTCTTTTTATTCTGGGTTTCCTCACAATGAATAAAGATATGGGTCATCTCCCTCTTTGTTTTTTCCTGCCAACCTGGGGTAATTGTTTGTGCAAGGGTGGCCAGGGGAGGGTAGGACTCAAACCATGTCAACGCAGATCCAGAGATTCCCATCTCGACGAGAGATGAGAGCAGGATCCGGTGGTCCACGGTGTCGAATGCCGCCGACAGGTCGAGGAGGAGGAGGACGGAGCTAAGGGATCGGGACTTAGCAACGTGAAGAGCCTCAGTGACTGCAAGGAGAGCAGTCTCTGTGGAGTGGTCTGCTCTGAACCCAGATTGGTTGGGATCAAGCAGGTCGTTCTGTAAGAGATGAGCAGACAGTTGATTACAGACAGCCCGCTCTAATGTTTTGGAAAGGAATGGGAGGAGAGACAGATCGGTAGTTAGAGATGACAGCAGGATTCAGAGAGGGTTTTTTGAGGAGGGGGACAACATGAGCGCATTTGAGGGAGGAGGGGACAGAGCCAGAGGAAAGAGAGGAGTTAATGACATTGGAGACAAAGGGGAGGATGTCCATAGCAATGGACTGGAAGAGGGGGGAAGGAATGGGATCAAGAGGGCAGGTGGTGGGACGGTGGGAGAGAACAAGTTGAAGGATGTCTGAGTCAGGAAGGGGCGAGAAGGAGGACAGAGGGGTGGGAGGTTTAGGTAGCGAGATGGGAGAGGGAGAGGTTGGGGGGAAGGAGTTGCGAATGACATCAACCTTCTCGTGAAAGAAGGATGAGAAGTCATCGGCAATCAAGTTATCGGCTGCGTCTTGCCACGCGTAATTATACGATCTACTCTTTGGTCCTTTTCTGCATATTATCAGCTAAATATTTTAAATACCTAATGCAATAATTGACCCACCGCACCGACAATAGTCCATTGCCCTAGACAATAACTTGATGGCCCTATATATGCGTAACTAAGGCATAGTTAACACTAAAGCTACTGGAGTCACAGTATACGCAAAGCCTATGAACATATCTCTCTCCACGGAGTTCCAACTAGACCTAGTTTTCCATGTTGTACAACAAGTAAAATATTATCTTTTACAATGTGCAAGGCCAATGGAATATTTTACTTTCCCAGATATAACAGATGCCCACAACGACCTCTTTTCGACCTAACCTGCCCGTTCGTTTCGCCTACCGCATCACCAGATTTACGCGATCATTCTTATCCGAAGCTAAATATTTTAAATACCTAATCCCCGGACTGATCCACCGGTCCTACTATTACCATAGCTTGTTCCTTTAACCGTACTGTTCCCTCACATCAACGCTTACCAAGTCCTGATCAATAAGCTTATCATCTAAGCATTTTCAATACCTAATCCAATAAATGATCCGCCTTTTCCGACTATAACCATAGCTAAACTTTCGTCGAAGTTGCTCTGTTATCGGTTAACCTCCTCAAACATGTTGGCTACTGTTTAAACAAACTCTCTCCTGTGTACCTGTAATTGCGGAACGCGAGACTCTCTGTTGCGTTACTCACCTTCACTGACAAGAACAGTCAAATGCCACTATAATTGGTTTTGAATAAGGCCCCAACCTTTCTCTCTATTGCGCAGTGGTGTATGTCTGCTCCCCGTCAGTGGAAGAGAGGCCGTTCTGTCGAGTGTCTGCAGTCCCGGGTCGAAGGCACCAAAATTGTCGTGGAAATTAAAACTCAGTAGGATCAGAGAGAATTCCTTTAAACAGTATTAAAGCTTTAATTACGAGCAGCTGCACGGAGACCCGTGTCACGCAGGACAGCGAATCTCCCGCCTTCAAATTCAAATGGATATTTATATCCAACACAGCGGAAGGGGAGGGAACAATCACAAGGGGGAAGTAACAGGGCGTTAACTTACAGGTAAATGGAGCTATGGGCTAACATGAAGATATAACAGGTTGTTAGAACAGCCCTCCAAGGGTCTTAAACCAATGGGAAGGAGGTTTCCTGCCGTGGGGGAAACGTTACAAAAGAACAAATGTTCTTTTGAAGTTGTGGCATGAAAAGCCTTTTGTCTCTGACCGGACCACTCCAAACTGCAGCGTCACACTGAGTTAATTAGTGTCTACATCCCCTGTGGATGTGGTCTAGCATCCCAACTTGATACAAAATGTCTTCCTCCACAAGTCTCAAAAACTGGCGTCATGAACGTCAGAAGCCATTGCTCGTTTTTCTGCCCTTCCCCCACTGCTGCCTGTGTACAGGAGGGAATTGAGAGCGCCCTCTACAGGATGGGCAGAGCAGCTCTCACTCCCGCCGTGATCTTCTCCACCTGCAGCAGTTTGATATGTCTTCTGCTGCTCTTCAACCACTGCCATTAAACCCCACAAATGAAGCAGTTTTGTCAAATTTGCTCTTACAGTACGACCCCTTAAGCTTTCTGATATCAGAGGTGGCAGTTTCAACAGCGTGTTTTTGAGCAGCAGCTCCTCCCAGGCCCCTAGGCTCTCTTGTGTGTGTAAAAAGATGTTGCTTCATTACAGAGTAGAAATTAATTCGGGCCTCTTAATATCCTTCCTCTTATTTCATTAAGAACGGGTGCCAGTGCAGTCCCAATGTACCTGATGTTCTTAGCAGAGCGTAGGTGTTCCCCTCCAGCTCATATCTATGTGGTAAAAGAGCCTCTGCACTGCCGGCATCCAGAGAGCTATTTATGATTACCAAAACAAAAGCACTCACTGACTGAGTAAAGGGATCGCATATGTTTTTTTACCCTTGTGATTTATTAGCAATACTCTCTTTTGGGACCTCAACCTTTTGGGGCTGAAATCTGCTCTCCAGGACTAGAAGTGCTTCCCCTCTCTCCTGTGTGGGCAGGTACAGCACCACTGCTCTAAGCTAGTGCTGTGCAGATCACACAAACTGCACTAGAGACTGTTCAATGGTTTGAGGAAACCACGGGGAGGGGGGTGTCAAACCTAATAATCGCTGCCAAAATATTTAAAGTCAGCACCCTCCCCCTAGAAGCCTGAGAGAGGTGCTGCTTCCACTTGGACATCCTGGCACGTGCTGGTTCTAGAACAACCTCATCGTTTTTCAGGGCGTACTTCTTTGTCCCTAAGTGAAACCTCTACTCTTTCAGCCCTTTACACCTCCAAGGTTGTGTCCCATTCTGCCTCCTATGTTCTCATTCACAAACCTGTGGCTCTCTGTGGCTCAGTTGGTAGAGCACGGCATTGGCAACGCTTAGGTTGTGGGTTCAATCCCCACTGGGGCCACATAATAATAATATATGCCATTTTGCAGATGCTTTTATCCAAAGCGACTTACCTACTGTATACTGTAAAATGTATGAATGCATACATTTTCAGTATATGTATATGTGTATATGTGACCCCAGCGGGGATTGAACCCACAACATAAGCGTTACCAACGCTGTGCTCTACCAACTGAGCCACAGAGAACCACAATGCATACATATACTGAAAATGTATGCATTCACTACTGTAAGTCGCTTTGGATAAAAGTGTCTGCTAAATGGCATATATTAACTCCCGTCTGCCAGCACTGCACCCTCCCTCTCTCTCTCTCTGAGGGGAGGGGGGAGGTTTGTGGCTCGTCAACTTACTTGCAGAGTCTCCAAATGTGCAAGCTTCAGCTTCTCATTTTGTAAATAATACTTTTTCACATTCCTTCTTGTTTAAGGTTGAGGGGTTGTGGACTCACAGAGGAATGCTGTGGTGCGTTGGCCTCAGCTCTCAGCTCAAACTCCTCACACCTGAGAGAGCTGGACCTGACGGACATTGACCTGCAGGATTCAGGAGTGAAGCTGCTCTCTGCTGGACTGGAGAGTCCGCACTGTAAACTGGAGAAACTGGTGTAAGTACAGTGTGTGTTTCTATTTTAATTTAAACTTGTGATACTGTAATCAGTACAGCGTGTAGATAGAGAGAAATATAAAAAGAGAGTGAAACTTGAATTGTGTGCCCTCTTGGTGTGTGTGTAAAAATGCATGCCTTCATCACTGCCATGGAAGACTGTAACCCCGTCAGAGTTGTCATAGGCCTCTTGCTGGCCTCCCCAAGAAGTGCCCTTCTAGCACGGATGCTCAGTTTTGGAGGACGGCCTGTTGTTTTGACAATTCACAGTTGTTCCATATTCTCCATTTCTTTATGCTGGACTCAATGGTGCTCTGTGGGATATTAAAAGTCTTGGAAATCTTATATTTTTCCCCAGGAATTATTCTTATATCTTTCCCCTGATTGAAAAACCTTTTCTCAGATTTGCTTTGAAGTTCTTTGGTCTTCATGATAAAGCTCTTGTTTGGAAATGCACTCACTGTGGGACCTCTCACAGACAGGTGTACTTAATCTGAAATAATTTGAAACACCTTAATTGTACACAGGTGGACTCCAATCTAATAATTATGTGACCTCTGAAGACAATTAAACTATTTTTACCCCAGAGCAATAACTGCACTAAACGCTGCTAAATCTTGAATGTGCAATACGTTTTTAAATGCAATATGTTTTTAAGTGAAATATTAAGGTCGGAAAAGGTTTTTCACATAAATGGGTCGATCCGTAAGGAATCAGCACCTCAATCGCGGCCTTTGACTGTGATGTCCGGACAAGGACCCAGGCGCAGACCAAGATAAGGCAGTAAAGGAACGTTTAGTAAACAAGCAAGGTTCAAAAGCCGATAGTCAGAGGTAGATAAAGTCCAAAATCGAAATCCAAAAGAGTAGTCAAATAGGCAGTCCAAAAATCAAAAACCAAATAATCAGAAAGGCAAACAAACAAAATCGGAAGGCAAAAACTCGTAGTCAAACAGAAGGGGTGTCTCTGAAAAATACAACAAACTCTGGCTTATACACAATCGGCACAGTGAATGATGATCAACGTTCTGACAAGTACTGAGAGCAGACAGGGAACTAATATACAAGCGGGGAAGGGAAACACAATAGGAATCAGGTGTGACTGGGAGGGGAGAAGGGCAAGAACACAGGTGAGAACGATAGGGACCACTAATACAATAACGAGGGAAGACAAAAGACACGGACTGGGAAGCACATAAACACACTGAAACTAAATGACCTGGAATAGCAGGCAGACACGTGCACAGTTCGAAGGGGAGGAGCGCATAGAAAGAAACTGCGTGCAGACAAGGCGAAAGGAGAGAAGAGTACAGGGATAGGACAACGAGAGAGAATGATAGCAGTAGATAGAAACGTGAGATAATTCGTAATTAATAAATGTTAGTAACTTAATCTGAATCCCTAATGTTAGTATATTAGTAATTTAGTACTATATACACCTAACTAATATATACAGAGTGTTAGAAAGAAAGAAGGAAGTAAACGAGATAGGAAAATAAGGCAGAAAACCCGTAAGGTCGAAATCACCCGAATAGTGCAATAACAAAGACGAGTGGATTATCGAAAAACAAGGAACACAGACAGACGGGGAAACAGACGTGAATGAAACGTAATGATGAGAAAAGAATAAAATACAAAAACAAACAGAACAAACGTGTCAAAACATAACATTGACAGCTCATATATGTGGCTTTGTATTGTATGTGGCTTTTTTGACTGGGTAATTAAGTATGCCACCTCATGCATGCCATTTGGTCTTTGGCAGGGATTGTGGTTTGCTGTGTTATTAGCCTACTTGTTTCTGGTCCTGCAAGTCTCGTTCCTTCCGGCGGAAAAAGTACTCGTTCATCAGCATGAGAGGGATGCTTGGTTAGCAAGTGTCATTTCATTTTTACGGGATTTAAGCTTTCGTGTGCAAGCACTTCTGTACCCACAATGCATTGGGGGTGTTGCACCTCATTGATGATGAAACAAGTGAATCCACACTGGATAAATTTGTCTCGATATTTCCAACTCTTGGACGATTGGTCAGACTGGTGGTGGACGACCTTACCCATGCGTTTGTTATGTCCCTTATCATTTGAAGGAGAAGACTTTTCTGAATTAATTTCAGGAATTGCTTCAGGGTGACTGTTCTCAATCTCGATATCTGTTGTGTTCTGGTTTTTAAGGATTAACCACCATTCAATTTTGCAGTTTAACATTAGCTAGTTGCAAGAAAAATTATGTACACACAAGGCAGTTGGTAGGCTAGTACGTTTAGTGTTGCACTGGAGATGTACAGTAACTGACATGTCGTAAATACATTTACGACAGGTCAGATGAGGCTACTGGGAAAATGTTTGTTAACGTTAATACATCTGTCCGCTACTCATATTGACAAGTCACTCCGAAGCAACCGATGAATTTAATTCAGAAAAGCCATCCATCTTCCTCTCATGCTGATAAACCAGTAGACTTCGAAAAATAAAATAAAATGATGAAACAGTGAGGACATGCATTTGCACTGCGCTGGAGAATTTTTGTACAAGCAATGACATTTTCACAAAGCTGGACACCAAACGGCAATATTGGTAAAAAGAAAGGACTGAAGGCAAGAGTCTTACAAGTAGCACATCACGTTAATTTCACACACTGTATAATACACAGAGAGCTCTTGCAAGCAGAGCACTCGATCCAAATTGTCGTAAGCACCTCGGGGAAGGGGGGAGGGTGGGGGTCGCGTCTCTACTGGGATTCACGGGCTGAAAAGTTTGAGAACCAAAATATTGTAGGCTACATACTGATTGTTAAAGGAAGAATGGTAGGCTAACACATGAATTGTAGGCCTATTCTTTATTTATGTTATGCATAAATGCAATTATGGTTTAAAAAGATCTAGCATTTTATTGGCACAATTTATTGTCACATTCTTGAAATCATCTTGCGACCCCACAAACGGATCTCGCGACCCCCACTTTGAGAACCACTGCTTTAACCCTCTGAGGTCCGTGCTAAGCTTTTAGATGTTTTTTGATTTTGGCATGGTCTGATATTTATCTCAATTTCATCAATTTAACACACACTTACTCCAAAGTGTTTGATATTTTTATTTGAAGGACAATCACAGCTACATTTGTATGCCATCAATAGTTTGGTCAGTATCATATGCAGCTTGTAAATATATCTACAAACACACAAGTTAAAAATAGTAAATTTTTCTGCTGTCACAAAAGTTGTGAAAGCACACACTAAACTATAGTGACGAATTGTTTTGCCAATGTGCGTTTGTTCATCAAGGTCTTGGTTATGTAAGGGTGTGAAAACAGTTTAGCACATCTGAGATCTAAATAGCTAAAAACCAGTTTTTATCAGAACTGGTCACATTTATTTCAGGCTGTGGGAGGGCTAAATGCTAAATACCTGAATATTCATTATTCATTGTCCACACCTCTAAGATCTGTCAGATGGGCCATCTCACTGGGCCATCAGTGTTATATTCTGAGTTCCTGTTCTGTTGTTTTTTGGTCTTTGTTTATTTTTCATTCAGTCCTTATTCATTATTCTTTATCCAGTATTGCATTTTCCCTGTTCTGTCACGTTCTGCTCCCTGTCTGGCCTTGTTCCGTTTAATTCGAGATCCACGCCTTGTCTTGTCATGCACTTTGGGAGTTTATACTTTTCGGGGTTTTTCCGCCTTCGCTTATTATCTCGTTTTCTTCCTTCTTACTTTCTAGATTGCACTTTGTATATATTAGGTAGATGTGTATAGTACTAACCAACTAATCTACTAATGTTAGGGATTTAGATTAAGTTACTAACATGCGGAATATGTTTGGCGTCACAAGACGCGGAATTCATATATTTTCACGAGTATTTGAAAACAAGCGAAATAAATAACATTTTAGGCTGTTTGAAAAGTATTCTTCCATAGATCTTGTGTGCATATTGCAATTTGTTACGTTGCAACACGCGGAATATGTAGTCACAAGACGCGAATTCATATATTGAATATATATACGAGTATTTGATAACATGGCAAATCAAATATAGTTACTTACTCTTCGTCAGTTATTGTCTTCGCCGCTTTCCATCAATACTCAAACACTGCAGCGCAGAAAATCTTTCCATCTTGAATAAAATTGTATGTCTGTATAAAATCTTGCTTCAAATTGTCGGGACAGTTTATGTGTTTACGCCGGCGTTTTCACACATGGCCCCACGCCCCTCCCCACACACCTCCCCGAAACTCGCACCTAGTTACCATGTCAATAGAAGGGGGACGTTACTACCAGGTAAAAAAGAGAGTAAAAGGCAAGGTGTACTTTTGGTCTAATTAACCTAATTAAAAAATCCCATTTGATTTGCCAGTGCTCAAATCGGAAAGTCGCGATTCTAAGGTTTCTGTCAATGTTTTTGTCGCGTGTGTATGATAAAATATCACGAAGTTAGAAATAGTAATATACTTTTATTGCTGCTGGGAGCGGCGCCGCTCCCGTCGACCTCAGGGGGTTAATTAATCTGGCCCTCGGTGTCCTCTCCTATGGGGAAAAGTTCAAATGTTTTTATGATATATGGTGTGACTTCATATAAATTAAAGATCATAAGCATGTTTCATAACAAATAATTTTTCTGTTTTTAAAAACCTGTGTAAATATTATTTTGTTTAAATAACCATACCATATGTACAGAATAACAAACTCTTCACACCCGAGGGAGCTGGACCTGTCGAACATTGACCTGCAGGATTCAGGAGTGAAGCTACTCTCTGCTTTACTGGAGAATCCAAGCTGTAAACTGGAGAAACTGGTGTAAGTACAGTGTGTGTTTCTATTTTAATTTGAACTTGTGATACTGTAATCAGTACAGTGTTTAGACAGAGAGAAATATAAAAGAGAGTGGAATTTGAATTGTGTGCCCCATGTACTTTCAAGTTTTTATCATATTTTTAATTACAATTTTACAAAACCTTTACCACTAACCCATTGTAAATCACTTATGTTTGAGAAGGAGAAAAGAACAAAATGAATATCTGAAAAAATGAACAAACATAAAATGTTAAATGGGGAGTTTCAATAACTGCAGGATTCAGGAGTGATGCTGCTCTCTGCAGGACTGTGATACTTGTGATACTGTAATCAGTACAGTGTGTAGATAGAGAGAAATATAAAAAGAGAGTGAAACTTGAATTGTGTGCCCTCTTGGTGTGTGTGTAAAAATGCATGCCTTCATCACTGCCATGGAAGACTGTAACCCCGTCAGAGTCAGAGTTGCCATAGGCCTCTTGGTGGCCTCCCCAAGAAGTGCTCTTCTCGCACGAATGCTCAGTTTTGGAGGACGGCATGTTGTTTTGGCACAACTGGCAAATTCACAGTTGTTCCGTATTCTCAATTTCTTTATGCTGGACTTAATGGTGCTCTGGGGGATATTACAAGTCTTAAAAGTCTTAAAAGATATTAAAAGTGTTAGAAATCTTCTTATATTTTTCCCCAGGAATTCTTCTTATATCTTTCCCCTGATTGAAAAACCTTTTCTCAGATTTGCTTTGAAGTTCTTTGGTCTTCATGATGAAGCTCTTGTTTGGAAAGGCACTCACTGTGGGACCTCTCACAGACAGGTGTACTTAATCTGAAATAATTTGAAACACCTTAATTGTATACAGGTGGACTCCAATCTACTAATTATGTGACCTCTGAAGACAATTAATGGTACCAGAGTTTATTTAGGTGTGTCTTAAAAAAAGGGGTGAATACTTATGCAATAAATGATTATCAATTTTTTTATTTGTAAATTAAATCGATTTTGATTCCATGAAGAAAATAAAATGTGAAAACTGCCAAAGCGGGTGAATACTTTTTATACCCACTGTATCTAAAGGAAATTTGCAGAAGGACATAACCCCCGCAAACGACATCCTAATACCAGTTTGACCCATTGAGACCATTTAGTAAATCCGACATAGATATTGCAACCTTGTAGCATCTGCTTTTGCGTTCGAAAAGCAGTCGCAATCCTTTAGTGCAGTGGTTCTCAAACTTTTCAGCCTGCGACAAATAACGTTGGTAGAGACTCGCGACCCCCACCATCCCCCGAGGTGCTTTCCGACAATCTTGACAAACACGCAAACGCGCGCACACACACACAAATACATGGATACAGTATCAAACTAATAATAACATAAAAAGAACACATGTAATAACATCCATATATCTGTTCTCTCACATGTTAATGCAGTTTAACATGTAGGCCTACAACTCACTTGTTGTTATGAGATGGGTGGGCCTGTTGCTTTTTGGAGCACAACAACTCCAGTCTTGGTTTGATGTTGGAGATGACCACTAAAAGACAGATCATCCTCCATATTGAGTCATGTTCATTTGAGAGCTGTATTTGCTATTTTGTTGTTTGTTTATGTACGTCAGTGCAGAAAAGGTTTTTCACATAAATGGGTAAATCCGTAAATGAATCAGCACCTCAATTGCGGCTTTGTATAGCTCATAATTGTATGTGGCTTTTTTGACTGTGCAATTAAGTATGCCACCTCATGCATGGCATTTGGTCTTTGGCAGGGATTGTGGTTTGCTGTGTTATTAGCCTACTTGTTTTTGGCCCCGCAAGTCTCATTCCTTCCGGCTGAAAAAGTACTCGTTCATCAGCATGAGAGGGATGCTTGGTTAGGAAGTGTCATTTCATTTTTACGGGCTTTAAGCTTTTGTGTGCAAGCACTTCTGTACACACAATGCATTGGGGGTGTTGCACCTCATTGATAATGAAACAAGTGAATCCACACTGGATGAATTCATATCGATATTTCCAACTCTTGGACGATTGGTCAGACTGGTGGTGGACGGCCTTACCCATGCGTTTGTTATGTCCCCTATCATTTGAAGTAGATGGCTTTTCTGAATTAATTTCATGAATTTCTTCAGGGTGACTGTTCTCAATCTCGATATCTGTTGTGTTCTGTTTTTTAAGAATTAACCACCGTTCAATTTTGCAGTTTAACATTAGCTAGTTTTAAAAAAAATGTTAAGGCAGTTGGTAGGCTAGTACCTTTAGTGTTGCGCTGTAGATGTACAGTAACTGACATGTCGTAAATACATTTACGACAAATCAGATGAGGCTACTGGGAAAATGTTTGTTAACGTTAATACATCTGTCCACTACTCATATTGACAAGTCACTCCGAAGCAACCGATGAATTTCATTCAAAAAGCCATCCATCTTCCTCTCATGCTGATAAACCAGTAGACTTCGAAAAATAAAATAAAATCACGAAACAGTGAGGACATGGATTTGCACTGCGCTGGAGAATTATTTTACAAGCAATGACATTTTCACTAAGCTGGACACCAAATGGCAATATTGGGTAAAAAGAAAGGACTGAAGGCAAGAGTCTTACAAGTAGCACATCACGTTAATTTCACACACTGTATTATACACAGAGAGCTCTTGCAAGCGTTCCTTCTTGTTTAAGGATGAGGAGTTGTCGAATCACAGAGAAATGCTGTTTTTCAGGGGGTACTGCACCCAATGTGAAACCCCCCACCCTTTCAGCCCTTTACACCTCCAAGGTTGTGTCCCATTTTGCCTCCTATGCTCTCATTCACCAACTCCCCTCTGCCAGCACTGCTCTTTCTTTCTCTCCCTCTCTCTCTCTCTCTCTCTCTCTCCTCTCCCTCTCTCTCTCCCTCTCTTTCTCTCTCTCTCTCTCTCTCCTTCCCTCTTTCTCTCTCTCTCTCTCTCTCTTTCTCTCCCTGTCTCTCTCTCTCTCTCTCTCCCTCTCTCTCTCTCTCTCCCTCTCTCTCTCTCTCCCTCTTTCTCTCTCTCTCTCTCCATCCTCTCCCTCTCTCTCTCTCTCTCCCTCCCTCTCTCTCTCTTTCTCTCCCTCCCTCCCTCTCTCCCTCCCTCTCCCTCCCTCTCTCTCTCTCTCTCTCTCTCTCTCTCTCTCTCTCACTGTAGGAGGTGAATCTGAGTGAGGGGGGGAGGTTTGTGGCTCGTCAACTTACTTCCAGAGTCTGCAAATGTGCAAGCTTCAGATTCTCATTTTGTAAATAATACTTTTTTCAAATTCCTTCTTCTTTGAGGATGGAGCGTTGTGGACTCGCAGAGAAATGCTGTGGTGCGTTGGCCTCAGCTCTCAGCTCAAACGCCTCACAGCTGAGAGAGCTGTATCTGTCGGGAAATCGCCTGCAGGATTCAGGACTGAAGCTGATCTCTGCAGGACTGGAGAGTCCACACTGTAAACTGGAGAAACTGGGGTAAGTACAGTGTGTGTTTCTTTTTTAATTTAAACTAGTGATACTATTATCAGTACAGCGTGTAGATAGAGGGAAATAGAAAGAGAGAGTGGAATTTGAATTGTGTGCCACATGTGCTTTCAAGTTTTTATCATATTTTTAATTACAATTTTACAAAACCTTTACAACTCACCCTTTGTAAATCACTTATGTTTGAGAAGGAGAAAAAAACAACCCAAATATCTGAGAAAATGAACTAACATAAAATGTTTTATGGAGAAAAAAAGAAAATCCATGCTATCCATACATATCTATCACTGTCCATATCAATGTAACAAAGTGGGAAAGTCCTCATTGTCCACCATGGAAATTGCTTAATTTACATGCCTATCTATCCTAAGGTGTTTAGAGACTATACACGTAAAAACAAAAACCAGAGCTGTTGCAGACCTCTCTGAATGATATTTATTTTTTTGCCTAGATTGCCAGTTTTTCTTGTCCCTACAAAACATCAATAAACAAACAGTTGTAGTAGTTTTTTTCAGTATGCCCAAGGTCCAGAATTAAAAATCTAACACTAATATTAACCCAATCCTCCCATACCCCTCTCCCGCCAATCAAAACTTGGTGCTTTGGCCTCAGCTCTCAGCTCAAACTCCTGACACCTGAGAGAGCTGAACTTGAGTCACAATCACCTGCAGGATCCAGGTGTGAAGCTGCTCCCTGCAGGACTGGAAATTCCACACTGTAAACTGTCACCTTCAAATCCATTCAAATCCATTTCACCTTCAAATCCATTTCTAAGCATGTAGGATACATAAAACCCTATTCTTTTTTCAAATTGCTATTCTTAAAGTCTGAACAGCGCCCTCTAGTGCAATGGAAAAATGTAGCCGGAGGACAGATTGTGTCGTCCTCCCCAAGCCTTCATTAGAACCCATTAAAATTCATTTTTTAAATCACATTTTTCCCTCTCCTATCTTGTATATGGCAAAACTGACGTGTAAGGGAGGACGTCCTCCCTAAGATCAGTAGACCAATCAGCCGTCGAAATAAAATAATGACATGCTGTACATCCAATTAAAGTAGAGAGGGGAGGGTTGATCAGGTTTATCGTGCAAGAGCTATGATATTCAATTGTAGACGTAGGAGTAACGTTATCTTATTTGCTAGCAAGCGAACTAACAAGCTAATGAAACGGGCTGGAGAGGAGAGCTGGCAAGAGCCATTAGCAATGGTCAGAATGGTAAACGTGAAGAAGGACGTGGTGAAATTTTTATTCCAGACTCCATTCCACTCATTGGAATACAGAGAGAAGACGAGGATTAAAACGGAAGGAAGACCACTTCCTAAAATTACGCTCACTAAGACAAACGAGACTGTAGGAGTGTTCAGTACTTCTTGGTATGATGGGTACACTGGGCTTACTGGGAGCCTCGCTACCGAACGTGTGTATTGCTGGCCCTGTCCTCTCATGGCAAAATGCTTTTTTAAATGCTCTCTAAAGACGAATGCAAGCATTGACACTCAGACGCGAGATTCCCTGAAACTGAAAAGTAAAATAAAGAAAATCAGCTTCGCTTCTAAGATTATAACAAGCTATATTATTGTCATTTTGTGGGTCTAATAAAAACGACTGCTTTTCCGTCTCTGTAATCGTTTGATCATTTTAAAACAAACGCGATTTTATGCTTTTATATTTGGTTGGGTTATTATTAAATGTATGTTTTAGGTTGTTAGCTGGAGCGTTTTCGTTGCTGTATGACACTCATCATTTAGCAAACTGTATGCAGCGATCGATCTCAATTATGAAATGGTAGCATAAGGTAGAATAAGATAGCTAGGTCGCTAGTGAATTAGCCCCCAACAGTCCGCCGGCATTCATGGGACTCACTGGTAATATATTCAAAAATTTTCAAAGAACAAAGAACAATACAGTATGCGTGGTTGTGTGGTGCTTGAATAACCCTAGTCCCAATCTATCGATTGACAAAGTTTTAAATGTGTTTGTTTAAGACCCCCCGGCAGACTCATTAGAACTTCTTTATTGTATATTGTATTTGTATGCATTATAATGACATCAGTATGTCTAATAGTGTATTGTATTGTATTGCTCTGTTTTTTCTCTTTTCTTTTTGATCTTTTCTTGTTTCATTGTATGTGATTGCCGAGATGACAATTTCAGATATTGGTGCCAAATTGTTGTTTTTATTTATATATTTACAAGTACAGTGTTTGCAGTGGTTCAAGCAAATTAGGTCAAAACTTGGGTGGGCAGTCATGCATGTGTGACCAAGATCAAATCTTTTTGTTGTTGCACATAAGACATCAAATAGACAAGACAAAACACGAGATGACCAACAACAAATAAAATAATAATAAAATAAATACATGTGTGATAGACATATTTTAGGTGATAACCAGAAATTAGTTTGTTATATTTTACAATACAATCAGAACAATGATCATTGAGAAGGGTCATTGACAGGTTCCCCCGATCACACCACCGACCGTCCGTCATCGGAATCACATCACTGGTGCAGCCGGTCGCGGGGAAACCTGTCAGAAGATGGAACTTCCGGAAGGCCAACTGGCATGCATTTTCTGCGGAGACAGAGAGAACATCCGCCAGTCTTCCGGACCCAGACACTCCTGATGTAGATGCCGCATATGCAGCTACTGTGAAGTACTGTGAAGTGCTGATAGGGGCAGCGAAAAATCCATCCCACGAGGCTGGCAGACAACGCGAACTACATCCCAGGTTGGGATGAAGAGTGTAACCACCTCCTGCGAGCCCACCAGCAGGCTAGTTCAAGAGCTGAAGTGGATGCGACGGCAACGGCACTAGTTGAGAAGCTGGACGCCACCCGCAGGGCTAGATGGACGGAGGTCGTCGAGTGTATTGACTTCACCCACTCCAGCCGTAAGGCGTGGCAGACCATCAACCAGCTCTCAGGCAGAAACACGATGCCTCCCAAGTGCCCGGTGACAGCAAACGCCATCGCAGCCCAGCTCCTGAAAAATGGCCGCTACCCAGATGCAGATAAGGATTTCGCCCGCCTGACATCACGCGAGGTATCCGCTCTCTCCAGGGCGGCCAGTGTCAATGCCAATGATAATAATACAATGGTAGAATGTTTCGGTCAAAGGTCACCAAAAGGTATAATACTCACTGAATCACCACATATAGTGTCTATATGACATTTTAACAAGACCAATCGTTTGAGGTACACAGAGGTACATGACCAACAATAAATAATAATAATAATAATATAAGATCATATTGTATGTGTAAGACATATACTGGGGGATAAGGGGTGAGGGTTACACCAAACATTTAACCAGAAATTAGTGCCCAACCTCACTAATGCTCTTGTGGCTGAATGGAAGCAAATCCCCGCAATGTTCCAACATCTAGTGGAAAGCCTTCCAAGAAGAGTGGAGGCTGCTATAACAGCAAAGGCGGGACCAACTCCATATTAATGCGCTGGATTTTGCAATGACGTGTTTTGACTTGCCATTCTTCAAGCACAGGATCCAAAGACCTTTTTCCGCTTCTCATTGACACCGATAAAAGACTGGCATATTCCTTCAAGGTGCAATCTGTCCAGTTTCTCCTGGTGCACGCGACACATGGCCACATTATTCAGCCTTGTTTGACTCATCGATGATCTAAGCCATGTCTTAAGTCTCCTCAGGGAACTAAAACTCCTCTCAGCCTCTGCAGAGGAGGCAGGGACGACCAGGAGAAGCCTTACTAAAACTTCCACCTGACTGAGGAGACCTCTCACCTCTGGCACCATTTCCCGAATAATGCTATCAACGTCTGAGCTTGTTTTATATGTGTAATTAGCCCCAAACATGGCCAGCTGCACCTGCAGTAGTCTTGAATTCAATTCAGGATACTCATCTACCACCTTGTCCATGTCACTGTGTAGTAGCACATTCTCAAGCTGCTGCAGCTTGTGGAATCCAGATTGGTCAAACCTCTCTATGAATTGTATATTCACTGTGTCCAATGCGTTGTAGAACTGCGCTCTGTAATAGGACTGGGCATCAGGATGGACAGGGTATGCAGCTTGACTGGTGATATTGGCAAAGATTTATTTATATGTACTTTATATTGAAAGCAGCTAGTGTGCATTTTCCATCGAGATGGGTTTTTGCCAAAATAACAATATATAATACCATAGAATTAATTGCCTTCGGTAGTAGGGCCATGTGAAATCCGTTGTATTTTTTCCCAAATTCAGTTTTATTTTTTTTCCCATATTTCGTGTTCTCCTTTTATTTATTTTTATGGGCTAAATAATATTTGTCTTTTTTTGTGTTTTTTTTTTGTTTCTGATTTTATCCCATTTTATCCCAATTTGGTAGCCAATTAGACCCGCTATTTTACGTCAATCCCCCCCTAGTAATGTGAGTTCGCTGCCGTAGTCCTGTGACCGGTAGTGACGAAGCGAAGTGACGCCTCTTCCGAGATGGCACTCGCCATCCGTCGACCGTAACCCCGGTGCTACAGGGCTACTCTTATACGCAGCGAACGTCACGTCGGCTTCCCTCCCCCTCCCTGGGGCGGACAGCCAATCGCCGCCCCCTGGTGGCACTCCCGGCCAGAGCCGACACTTGGCGAGACGGGGAATTGAAATGTTTATGTCTTTTGACCAATCCCTTTCAATGAATAGCTCACCCAGTTTCAAAATGACATTTGTTTCCTGGCCGTGAAAGTGGTCTCAAGACAAAAGCCAATAGTAATTTGAGCTTCAGTTTTGTTGATATAGCCATTATTTTATTTAACCTTTATTTAACCTGGTAAAAATTTCTGGTCTCATTTACAACACTGACCTGGCCAAGAAGGCAAGTGTCAAAGTAGTGCAACAATACACACATTACACAAAACATAAAGAAGGTGCTTAAAAACAGGATGCAGACAGTGCACTGTCATAGGATAAAATAACAAAATCACTCCAAAAGACTACACATGGAACACTGGAATCACATTTCACACACACGCATTTGTCAGTAAATGTGTTCTGTAGAAGTCTTCTAAAGGCGTATATGGACGCGTTGAGGTTGGGAAGTTTGAGAGTGGATTGTAGGGAATTCCAGTCATAGGCGACAGAGAAAATAAAGGATTTACGACCAAAATCTGTTGAGGATTTGGGGACAGCCAGGGTGATGAAGTTGGAGGATCTAAGGTTATAGGGGTTGTGGGAATGATGCAGGAGATTAGAGAGGTAAGGGGATGTGATGTGTAAGAGGGTTTTGTAGATGAACAGGTGTCAGTGAATAAATCTTCTGGTGTAGAGAGATGGCCAATCAACAAGGGAGTAAAGGGCGCAATGGTGTGTAGTGAAAGGGGCATTAGTAACAAAACGGATGGCGGAGTGATGTAGCACATTGAGTTTGTTCAGCAGTGTTTTAGAAACAGACCAGTAAATTATTTCACAGTAATAAAAAATAGGGAGTGTGGACATCTTGACCAGGGTGAGTTTGGCAGTACGGGTGAAAGACGCTTTGTTGCGGTAAAGGAATCCGAGTCTGGCCTTAACTTTAACTTGTAGGGTGTTAATATGTGTTTGAAATGTGAGGGAAGAGTCCAGCCAAAGTCTGAGATATTTGTATGATAGTAGCCAAATTTGCCATTTTCCATAAACCACTTTCAAGATAAGACAACTACTAGATAATTATGTAATTTGGGTGAACCATCAATATTTGCTCCTTTTCTCACTCACCTCCATGTCACCTGCTCTCCCTGCCCTGTTGGCATCATCATTCTCTCTCTCTCCCTCTTTCTCTTTACCCTGAACACACCAGAGTGAACATGAAAGAAAAATGATCAGTAAACTAGTGATGTTTCTTTCCATGTTGTTCAGGAATGGATTACTAACCGTTTCTGATCTGAATGATTATTTTATCAAGAAACATTGACTCATCTCTCGTACTACTGTATACTTCTATCATCTGACTGGTACTAATTTTCTCACTGCTCTCAACTTACTTTTCTTTTCTGAGGCTGCCCAAAAAACTGACAAATGTCACTGCCCTTCCTCTTGTTCATGATGACACTGTGAATGAAAGCTGACTAATAAAACTGCTTGTACTTTCAATCAAACAAACACTTAGGCCACTCCTGACTATTTAGATGAATATTAATATAACGTTATAAAGATATACACTAACGTTAGTTGAATACGCCCGTGAGAAGCTAACTTTCCAGCTAATTATAACTTAGCTATCAATGAGAGCTAGTGATGATGGATTGATTAGTATTACTTGCAAATTGCCCCGTTTTTGCCCAAAACGCTGGTTTTCACTCCATGCAATTACTGACACTTCTTACCAAAATATTATTTATTTCCACAATTACAGTTTGAGTGCAAAATATCAAATTGGCGTTACCTTTTCATGCATGACCTGAAGTGTCAGGGGCCCAGATTAGCAGTCGACTAAAAATGAAGAAGGACGACCTTCGATTTCCAAGTGATCGTCCTGCTGACGACTTTGAATTTAGGATTTTATTATTTTTTTAATTAGCTAACTGGAACTATTTCTGTTTTACAATCACAACGTGACAAAGACATCATGCACGGATATTCAAAAATATTTCCGAAGTTCCAAATGGGAAAAGCGGCATATTGTCACTTGCATGCAGTCTGTGCTCACCGCGTGTGTTATTGCTATGCCAGACTCTGCAGCAGTCAAGCAAGTTCGCAGATCGTGACACATAGAAACAACAGCGAGAACCAGCTAGTTAGTTAGCTAGCTAACATTAGCGTTCACGGACATTGGGTTGCTAGTTGCTTGCTAACACAAGGCGTAATAAGTGATCATGCATTTATCACTTACCAAGCCTTGAATTAGCAAGCAATATCCGTGAACACTACCTAGCTAGTTACTGTTTATATTCAGTTCAGTGAGCCCTCCCGCCAGGCTGAAGAATCGCTGTGATTTTCCTGCAGTCCAAGCACAAATCATTCCCACACCCCTGCTCGGTTAACTCTAGGAATTATTAGCTAGCTATTACATTAGCTGCCGTACCACACTCTAGATGGGAATGGAAAAATCTCTCTCGTTCGAGTCCCGACTGCAGTGTACGTTATGATTTACTGTTCAGTCAGAACACTAGTCAGTAATGCCACCTGCGGGCACCTGTCAGAGCTTCACTGCTACACAGTCCAATGAGCACATGCTGCACAAGTCAAACATAAATATCCGTGTAGAAAATAAATAACGTTAACCGTCGTGTCTGTCTTTGGGCTACATACGACGTGGTGATCGCATTTTCAAAGATGTGGAGATTTATTGAGGGTGCAAGTCCACCCCCCACTAAAAAGGCAAGGCAAGGCAAGGCAAGGCAAGTTTATTTATATAGCACATTTCATACACAACGGCAATTCAAGGTGCTTTACATAAGGCACAAAAAGACATTTAAAGGCATAAAAAGGCATAAAAGAACATAAAAAATACAACAAATAAAATAGAAAAATAAATTAAAATAT
This sequence comes from Aldrovandia affinis, assembly GCA_029706075.1. Classification (NCBI taxonomy): domain Eukaryota; kingdom Metazoa; phylum Chordata; class Actinopteri; order Notacanthiformes; family Halosauridae; genus Aldrovandia; species Aldrovandia affinis. The sequence continues at coordinate 41,224 of JAINUG010000668.1, read as the reverse complement.
GCATAGGAAAGATAAAAGTCAAAGTGCAAATATGGTTTTATACTTAAAAATCTGCGTTCACCATTTTGCATCAATTTAAGAGAAAGCAGTAGAGAACATAACATTTTTTAGCCTGGATTTAAAAGTAGTTAAGGTTGGCACGTTTCTCAGATTCTCAGGAAGTTTGTTCCAGCAATGTGCGGCGTAGTAGCTAAACGCTGCCTCACCATGTTTTGTTTTGAGTCTGGGAACAGTTAGTAGACCAGTCCCGGACGACCTTAGACTTCTCGAGGGTTGATAATGTGAAAGCAAGTCGGAGATGTATTTGGGCCCAAAGCCATTCAGTGATTTAAAAACTTGCAGCAATATTTTGAAATCAATTCTGAGATTCACTGGAAGCCAGTGTAGGGACCTGAGAATGGGTGTGATATGTTCAGCTTTTTTTTGTTCTAGTTAGAACTCTGGCAGCTGCATTCTGAATGAGCTGAAGCTGTCTTATATCTTTTTTGGGGAGACCTGTAAAAAGACCATTACAGTAGTCTAACCTGCTGAAGATAAAGGCATGGATGAGTTTTTCTAAGTCTTGTTTGGACATGAATCCTCTGATTCTAGCTATGTTTTTGAGATGGTAGTAGGCTGACTTTGTTATAGATTTGATGTGACTATTAAAGTTAAGGTCTGAATCCATAATAACACCAAGATTTCTGACTTGACTTTTAGCCTTCAGAGACAGGGAGTCGAGGTGAACACCAACTTTCAGCCTTTCTACCTTTGCACCAAAGACAATTACCTCAGTTTTGTCTTTATTTAGTTGTAGGAAGTTTTGGCACATCCAATCATTGATATGTTCAATGCACTGTGTCAGTGAATCTAGTGGACCATAGTCGCTTGGTGAGAGAGCTATGTAAATTTGGGTGTCATCTGCATAATTATGGTAAGAGATTTTGTGTTTTTGAATAATTTGGCCTAAGGGGAGCATGTAAAGGTTGAATAGGAGAGGCCCAAGGATTGAACCTTGGGGAACTCCACAAGTCAAGGCTACAACCAAAGAAGATTAGCTAGAAACTCCACGAAAATATGATTCAGAGAGCAGAGATCACACTTTCCAGGATCACCGCGACGCGAGTAGGACAAGTAACTTTTAGGAAGGACAAGGATCTTTTCTAAGATACTTGCCCTTTGACAAGTATGACTTTTACCCTAATCTGGGCCCCTGAGTGTTTATGAGTGTGTCCTTATGGTGTTACAATAATAAGTGTCCCTTCAACAACGGGAACATGTTGGGAACATAAACGGATCCTAACTTTTACTGGTAATAATAATGGCAATGCAATGTTAGGTTATGATTACATTTGATAATGATTATTTCGAACGGCGGTGCATGGTTGCCTGTCGTAGCATAGCAAAATAATAATAATAATAATAAATTTAAAAATATTTTTTTTGTATCAGAATATTGCGGGGGCAATTTGAGCATATTTGAATATTGGAAAAAATACAGCCCTGGAAAAAATTAAGAGACCACTCCAAATTGTTCTTAAATCAGCATCTCTACATGTATGGCAGCCATTCCATTCCAGTGTCTGTTGAATTCCAACACAAGCACAGCTCATTCTACTTAATGAAGTACTGATTAGGTGATCACCTGAACCAAATCTTATTTAACGAGGAAAAGTATAAAAACCACTGCTGTGGTCATCACTATCCTCTTGCAATAGGACCAGCTGGATAGCAAAAAAACTGTGCTAGTAGTACCTCAAAAGTAATTGGAATCCAAAAATAACTATTGACCATGCCAAAAGACTTGAAAAGAAAAGTTTTGAGTGAGGAAAAGAAGGGTTCAATTCTGGCTTTACTGGCAGAGAGATACAGTGAGCGTAAGGTTGCTTCTATCCTTCAAATTTCAAAGACGGCGGTTCATAAGAACAAGGTCAAACAGCGGACATTGGGGACAACAAAGCTACAGACCGGCAGAGGGTGAAAACGACTCTACTGACCAGGATGACCGCCAACTCATTTGAATGTCACTCAACAACCATAGAATGACATCAAGTGACCTACAAAAAGAATGGCAAACAGCAGCTGGGGTGAAGTGCACAGTGAGGACGGTTCGAAACAAGCTCCTAGGGACAGGGCTAAAGTTGTGCAAAGCTAGAAAAAAGCCCTTCATCAATGAGAAGCAAAGAAGAGCCAGGCTGAGGTTTGCAAAAGACCACAAGGATTGGACCGTAGAGGACTGGAGTAAGGTCATCTTCTCTGATGAGTCCAATTTTAAGCTTTGCCCAACACCTGGTCGTCTAATGGTTAGATGGAGACCTGGAGAGGCCTACAAGCCACAGTGTCTCGCACCCACTGTGAAATTTGGTGGAGGATTGGTGATGATCAGGGGGTGCTTCACCAAGGCTGGAATCGGGCAGATTTGTCTTTGTGAAGGACGCATGAATCAAGCCACGTACAAGGTTATTCTGGAAGAAAACTTGCTCTGACAATGTTCCCCAGCTCTGAGGATTGTTTTTTCCAGCAGAACAATGCTCCATGCCACACAGCCAGGTCAATAAAGGTGTGGATGGAGGACCACCAGATCAAGACCCTGTCATGGCCAGCCCAATCTCCAGACCTGAACCCCATTGAAAACCTCTGGAATGTGATCAAGAAGAAGATGGATGGTCACAAGCCATCAAAAAAAGCTGAGCTGCTTGAATTTTTGCGCCAGGAGTGGCAGAAAGTCACCCAACAGCAATGTGAAAGACTGGCGGAGAGCATGCCAAGACGCATTAAAGCTGTGATTGCAAATCAGGGTTATTCCACCAAATATTGATTTCTGAACTCTTCCTAAGTTAAAACATTAGTATTGTGTTGTTTAAAAATGAATAGGAACTTGCTTGCTTTGCATTGTTAAAGGTCTGAAAACACTGCATCTTTTTTGTTATTTTGACCAGTTGTCATTTTCTGCAAATAAATGCTCTAAATGACAATATTTTTATTTGGAATTTGGGAGAAATGTTGTCAGTAGTTCAATAAAACAAAAAATTTCATTTTTATTCAAACACATACCTATAAATAGTAAAACCAGAGAAACTGATCATTTTGCAGTGGTCTCTTAATTTTTTCCAGAGCTGGATATTATATTTACGGCCCTGCTTTTTACTAGTGTGTATGTGCACGTCTCCCACTAATATATCACTCACCGTGTCGCACCGAACATGCCTGCAAACTTTCTTCTCTCCCTCTCTCTCTCTCCCTCCCTCTCTCTCCTCTCTCTTTCTCTCTCTCTCTCTCTCTCTCTCCCTCCCTCTCTCTCTCTCCCTCTCTCTCTCTCTCTCTCACTCCCTCTGTCTCTCTCTCTCTCCCTCTCTCTCTCTCTCTGTCTCCCTGGTCTGGATGAAAGTCATCTGCCTCTAAAGTTCAATAGCAATAAGTGGTCTGTAATAACAGAGCCAACATCTGTGGGCATGCTGCTGGTGAACCTCATTAAGGGCAATCTGCTTCCCTCTGCTCTCATCTGGATCACTTCCCGGCCAGCAGCAGTCAGTTGGATTCAACCTGATTGGATCGACCAGGTGACAGAGGTACGAGGGTTCAAGGACCCACAGAAGGAGGAATACTTCAGGAAGAGAATCGAAGATCAGAACCTGGCAGAAAGAATGATCTCGCATGTGAAGTCATCCAGGAGTCTCTACATCATGTGTCACATACCAATCTTCTGCTGGATTGTTGCCTCTGTTCTGGGGACAATGTTGGGTAAAGCAGACAGTGAAGACCTCCCCACCAGTCTAACTCACATGTACACATGCTTCATGTTGACTCTGACAACATTCTTCAGCCAGAGGTATGCTACCAACAGGGGACAGGCACAGGCACTGTCAGAGGCAGACAGGGAATTAATTCTGAAACTGGGGAAGCTGGCTTTTCAACAACTGGAGACTGGTAATCTCATATTCTATGAAGATAATTTGAAAAGGCTTGGCATTGATGTCAGTGCAGCTGCAGTGCAGTCTGGAGTGTGCACAGAAATCTTCAAAGTGGATGTCGCTTCAAAGGTAGTATTGGTGGCAAAGTGTTCAGTTTCATACACCTGAGTGTTCAGGAGTACATGGCTGCTCTGTATGTGTTTTATTCATTCAGCACCAACCACACAAACCTGCTGGACCAACGCCACATGAGGCTGTTTAAATCAACTTTGTTTGACTTGCACAAGGAAGACAAATGTATAGAATTATGTTCAAAGTTTAAGAGAAGAACCTCCATGGTGGTCTTCTCTGGAATTCTGCCAGGACCACATGCTAGTAAAAGGAATTTTATATGAAGATTTAACACGTGGGCGGCACGGTGGTGCAGTGGATAGCGCTGTCGCCTCACAGTAAGAAGGTCTCGGGTTCGAATCCAGGCCGAGGGCCTTTCTGTGTGGAGTTTGCATGTTCTCCCCGTGTCCGCGTGGGTTTCCTCCGGGTACTCCGGTTTCCTCCCACAGTCCAAAGACATGCACGTTAGGCTAATTGGAGAGTCTAAATTGCCCGTAGGTATGAGTGTATGAGTGTATGAGTGTGTGAGTGAATGGTGTGTGTGCCCTGCGATGGATTGGTGACCTGTCCAGGGTGTATTCCTGCCTCTCGCCCGGAACACATGCTGGGATAGGCTCCAGCGACCCTGACTAGGAATAAGCGGCTTAGATAATGGATGGATGGATGGATTTAACACGTGGCTACAAACCTGGTGTAGAAAAGAGGGGTGCAGGTTTATGGGGCACTTGGACTCCTTTTAGAACAGGGGTGACCTGTACAAGCAGAACGGGCTACACCTGAACCGGAGGGGTACATTGGGCCAGCATATCCTTAGGGTAGCAGAGGAATATTTAAACTAGGGACTGGGGGCCAGAGAGGGAAATTAGTAGTAGTATTAAGTGTAGAATCCATTAGATTCCACCCGAACACACCAAATGGTGGATGTGTCCGAGTGTGGAAGTATAGCGTGTAGCCTTACCTTAGTGTTAACGGAACGGGATTAAATGGAGGTTAATTAACTCCAACTCTATCTGACTCCAATGTATGTTAGCTTTTCTCTCTGTTAACTCTTACTTCTAGACTCGTATATGCAAATGAGAGACTGTAGTCTCTCGTCTCGCGTAGTGTGGCTCTATACGTGTTGCTATCTCTATATGAGATGCAGATGGGCCTTTGGCCTGTGTAAAGCCTAGCAAGGATACAGTTGCGTATCTTGCAACGGCACTAATGTATAGGCGGCTGACTACGGAGTGCAACGTTCTATGTGTGTGTGTTAACTTTAATCTTAAAACCACAAAGTGTAACTGCAGTCTAGATTAATGAGAGATGCTTTGGTATGAAAATGTTTATTAACCGGACTTGCAAAAAAACATCAAACAAAATTTGCATAATGTAAGAATACAAAAACGGCTATACGCCAAGTTGCGCAGGAGGTCGTAGTATGAATCTCCGCGATGTATGCCACTTTTCCCCCTATATACCTACACATCAAAAGAAACCATCAAACACCAAATAAGGACATAATCACTGAAAAACGGAACCACTTCCTGCGCTGTTTCTGTACGCGCATCACACCGCCAGTCTCACAGACGGCCGCTGACTGCAGATCATTTGCATTTGCACCGTTCACTTTTGAACGGTGTTCTGAGATCCTCAGTAAGCGCCACCCGCACCACATCATCAATGACACCAACACACTGCTCATTACATCAGCTCTCCAACAACACCAAACATGCTTATACTGTACATGTAAATAATGAAGTTACAGTATAACACATTAAAATCAGTGATGTGGTCAAGTCTTGAGAACAGCCCCCACCGTGTCCTGTTTTGCTGAGACAGCAGGATCAGTGTGGGGCCTGTGAGACATCTGGGGCAATACCATTGTCCTCGCCTGTTGGCTCCCCACTGGCAACATCAACATAGTTCACACTCTTTGGGGTCACTTCATGGCATAGTTCTGTGAACTGCCCTACATAAGGATAGGGAGGTACAGACTGCCAAGATGGAAGTTACCAGGCTGAAGTATAATAATGAATGTGAGGATATAATTAATAATGTTTTTTAGACTATAATGTATTCACAGGTGTGGTTGGGAAGGACAACATAAGTGTGAGTAAGGTTCTGAAGTTCCTGTGTTTAAATGCTAGAAGCCTAAAAAATCAATTTTTGGAACTGGAGGCTGTCATGTTAATAATAATAATAATAATAATATATGCCAGTTAGCAGACGCTTTTATCCAAAGCGACTTACAGTACTGAATGCATACATTTTTCAGTATATGTGGTTCCAGTGGGAAATTAACCCACAACCTAAGCGTCGCCAACGCTATGCTCTACCTACTGAGCCACACAGAACAAATATGTTGAACATCGTTATGACATCGTTGGGATTACTGAAACGTGGCTTGGGGGTGGCAGATGGGGATGAAGTATAGATATACTCTGTACTTCCTATAATTGCTTAGGAAGTATAGAACTAATAAATGAGGAGGGGGAGTGGCCCTTTATGTGAAAGACGACCTTGTATTAATGCACATCTTGTAAGTCGCTCTGGATAAGAGCGTCTGCTAAATGCTTAAAATGTAAAATGTAAAATGTGATGTGCAGGAAATTCCTGGTATTAACTCATTCATTCCTTGTGAGGACATCTGGATTACATTACTGGGAGATCATGAGAAGGGCCTGAATTTAAGTAATATAGAATGGGTAAAACTTCTAGATTGCAGAACTGTGAATTAAAAATGGTTATTGCAGATGTACAGTGTAAATTCATCTCTAAATCTGACTAAATCTTTACAGGAGATTTTAAGGCAAAAGAAGTGACTGTACAGAGTATATAAAATATATATATTGTGGTTCTCTGTGGCTCAGTTGGTAGAGCACAGCATTGGCAACACTTAGGTTGTGGGTTCAAGCCCCACTGGGGCCACATATACTGAAAATGTATGCATTCACTACTGTAAGTCGCTTTGGATAAAAGCGTCTGGTAAATGGCATATATATAAATTATATATAAACCATTGACAGATATTTGCAATCCATAAACACTAGAGAAATACCAGATGACTGGAAGCAGAGTAGTATAATTCCAATATATAAGAATTGGGACCATACTGACCCAGGAAACTATAGGTCAGTTTAACTTGCATCTCATGTAAAATACTGGAATGTATTATTAGGGACAAGATGGAATAATGTAATAATAGTATTTTAAGGAGAGTCAACGTGGTTTTCTCAAGGGGGGGTCATGCCTAACAACCTGTAGAGGACTTCAACTTTTTTTAAGAGGTTACAAAGTGTGTTGACCTGAACCAGGCTTATGATATTATAACATAACATAACATAACATAACATAAGGGGGAGACGAGAACAGGCCATTCAGCCCAACACTGCTCGTCCGTTCCTACCACTAATCTGCTCACATGCTTAGTTTATCCAAAGGCTAGAGTGTCTAACACTGGATCGAGCCTAGCCTTGAATACCCCTAGTGTCTCAGCCTCTACTACATGTCCAGGCAAGCTATTCCACGCATTGATCACTCTCTGTGTGAAAAAATATTTCCTAGTGTCCGTGTGAAATTTACCCTTTGTAAGTTTCCATTTATGCCCCCTCGTTCTGCTAACCGAACTCAACTTGAATAATTTCCTAAAATTCACTTTGTTAATTCCTTTAATAAATTTAAAAGCCTCAATCAAATCTCCCCTAAGTCTCCTTTTACTAAGCTTGAACAGTCCAAGCATCTCTAGCCTTTCCTCATAACACTTGTCTTTTATGCCTGGAATCAGTCTGGTTGCCCGTCTTTTGGACCTTTTCCAGCGCATCTATATCTTTTTTGTAATGCGGTCCCCAGAACTGCACACAATATTCCAAGTGTGGCCTAACAAGGGCATTGTATAGGTGCGTATGATCTCCTTCGATTTGTACTCTATACTCTTGGCTATGTATCCCAGCATCCTGTTGGCTTTTTTAACTGCTACCGCACATTGACCAGTCCCTGACAAGCTTTGATCAACTAGGACTCCTAGGTCTTTTTCTACGTGTGCACATTCTAGTTTTCTACCTCCCATAAAATAATCCTGTCCTATGTTTTTATTCCCCACATGTAGAACTTTACATTTAGTTATATTAAATTTAATTTGCCAGGTTTCTGCCCATTTCTGGATTCTATTCAGATCGTCTTGGATTACTTTAGTAGATTCCTGACTATTTGCTAAGCCTCCCAGTTTTGTATCATCTGCAAATTTAACTAATGTACTTTCAATGTCCATATCAATGTCATTTATGTAGATGATAAAGAGCAGTGGTCCCAGCACCGATCCCTGCGGAACTCCACTTCCCACTATACCCTCCTCGGATAAGATCCCGCCTATTACTACCCTTTGTGTTCTATCCAGTAACCAGTTCAGAACCCACTTCTAAAATGCCACCTGTAATTCCTACTGCTCTCATTTTGATAATGAGTTTGTCATGCTGGAGTTTGTCACCTTATCAAATGCTTTTGGAAATCTAAGTATATAATATCATACGCCTTTCTCTCATCCAGACACTTGGTTGCTTCCTCAAAAAATGTCAGCAGATTTGTCTGACATGACCTACCCTTGCAAAAACCATGCTGGCTATCCCTTAGGATGTTGTCATTTTCTAGAAATACTTCTAGTTTATCTTTAATAATAGATTCTAATATTTTGCATATGATGCAAGTTAAACTAATAGGCCTATAGTTTCCTGGATCAGTACGGTCCCCTTTCTTATATATTGGTACCACAATACCCTGTTTCCAGTCATTAGGTACTTCACCGGTCTTTAAAGACAGTCTAAAAATACTTGCCAGTGGTTTAAAAATGATCTCGCTTAACTCCTTTAGTACCCTGGGGTATATGCCATCCGGGCCGGCTGCTTTATTAGTCTTTAATTTTTGTAATTTACCCAATACTTCCATCTCCCCTATCTCTGTATCCGCTAAGACTTTCTGAGTAATGAATATGCCTTCCGGCCTATTAGCAGCCTCTTCTCTGGTAAAACTCTCTACAAAACAGCCATTTAGAGCATCTGCAATATCCTTATTTTTACAGAGCAGTGCCCCGTCTTTGTTTTTAATTCCTTCTCCTCTTTGACTTTTCTTTTCCTACTACAGTATTGAAAGAAACGCTTAGGGTTACTTTTAGCATTTTCTCCCTTTGATCCTTTTGGCTTTTCCCTTAGCACGCACACGGCAATATTCAGCCTTATTGGTAATATATCTTAAACAGTTTTTTCTTCTCCCTCAAATTCTGTCGCATATCTTTATTTATCCACGGTGGGGACTGCTTTTTCAACGGGTTTTTCGCACCGTAGCATAAATTTACACTGTGCATCAAGTATAACCCTTTAAACTTGTCCCACTTTTCATTCACTGTCCTACACTCCAGAAGATGTCCCCAGTCTACCATGCTTAATTCTAATCGCATCTGTTTAAAGTTGGCACGGTAAAATAGATGGGGCTCTCTTAGTTTGCCATAATATATCAAATCCGATTGCGGAATGATCGCTTGTCCCAATGGGTTCCATTACCTCTATACTACTGATTCTGTCAGCGTCATTACATAACACCAGATCTAGGATTGAATTTCCTCTTGTAGGCTGTCTAACATACTGTGCCAAAAAAGATCATTAATAACATCTAGAAATTCTTCCTCCCTATTTCCTTGTCCTGTCTCCAATTCCCAATTAATACCAGGGTAATTTAAGTCACCCATGATAATAGTCTCACCTCCTCTGCAAGCTTGTTTTATATTTTCAAAAAGCATTATATTCATATTGCTGTCTGAAGCTGGTGGTCGATAACACACCCCTATATTTAATCCCTTCTCATGTTCCCCTATGAGCTTTATCCAAATATCCTCGCTAGGCATGCGTTGGCTAGTTTCTGGAAACTCCTGCACATTTAGATTATCTTTCACATACAGTGCCACACCCCACCTCTCTTACCGGATCTATCCTTCCTAATAAGTTTATACCCTTCTATATTGTATTCGTCCCCGTCCTCTTCTCCCAGCCACGTCTCTGTAATCCCTATGATATCATAGCCTTTGCTATTGATCTCAACCTCTATTTCCAGAAATTTATTTTTTATACTTCTAGCATTAAAACATAGACATTTCAGACTACTGTTTCTACTATTCCTCTCCCGCTCCCTCACTCCCTTCCATCCCAAGCCACACTTGCTAAAATGTTGTTTACTCAAGACTTTGTTCATGCTTTCCCTGTTATATGTAGTCTTGACAGACTCCATCTGGGCAGTCTGCACCACCCTACTCATTTCGCTCACTATCCTCCCTGCCCCCCGAATCCCTAGTTTAAATAATCCTGCGCTACCCTAAGCATACGCTGCCCCAGAGCATAGGTACCCATCCGGTTCAGGTGTAACCCATCGGGCTTGTATAGGTCACCCCTGTTCCAGAAGAAGTCCCAGTGCTCAATAAATCTATACCCCTCTTTCCTACAGAAGGATTGTAGCCACGTGTTAAACCTATAGATAAACTTCAGCTTCCCTCTGCTTGCACGTGGTACTGGTAGAATTCCCGAGAAGACTACCGTGGAGGTTTTGCTCCTAATCTTTGCTGCTAGATCCTCAAATTTATCTTGCAGGACCTCCAACCTGCCCTTTCCCATGTCATTGGTCCCTACGTGGACCATGACCACTGGATCCCCTTCTGCTTTGGCCAGGAGCTTGTCCACACGCTCAAGGAGATCTCCAACCTGGGCACCAGGCAGGCAACACACCGTGCGAGTCTCCTTGGCCTGGGAACAGACTATGCTGTCCACTCCCCTAATTATGGAATCCCCCACTACTAACAACTCCCTTTCCCTGGGAGATGTGGCCATCAGGGTGTCCTGTGGCACATGCATCCCCGTCTCTCAGGGTCACGGGCCACAGATTCCTGCAAGGGCTGGAATCTGTTGGACACCTCAACCTCTGGAGATGCCGCCCCTTTGTGGTGTGCAAGCCCTTTCCTACTTTTATTTCTGACTGTGACCCACCTGTCACTTCCTGCCTGCTCTAAGTTCTTCCCTCCTCCCAGCCTAGGCGTGCACACCTTCTCCCTAACGGACGTTCTAATTGGTTCTAAGAACCCTGACAATTGTGGACTCTGTACGGCCGATACAGCTAATACAGGCCCTTGGCCCTCGAGAACAAGAATCTTGTCTTCGAGATGCTCAATGAGCTTGCAGCGGAGGCAGGTGAACAGCCCAAGAAAATCGCTTTCCAACAGGGCGATCATCCTGCACACCTCACAAAGTTTGGGCCACATTTTAGACCCCTAGCTGACTCCCTATCTCTCCCTAAGTATAGATTTTTTTACTGTCTAGATGGAGTCAGCAATACCACTCTTAAAAAACACGCTAGGTGGCTCCGGATAGAAGGCAGTAGACCCTAACGTTAGTAGTAGGCTAACTGTAGCTAGAGAGCCTCTTATTTATATCACTTACCCAGCTACTGATATAAATACTATATTTTAACGTTAGTTTACAACCTAAGCCCAACTATTTAGCAATCAAACTTTTGTAATATACTAGCTACAAATACAAAATCAACAATCCACACCTTCCGACGTACAATTTACGTTTATAAACGACGTTAGTTTATAAATAACTATACTAGACTACCGCAATAATTCAATTTTTCCAATCGGTTAAACCGACGAAACTTACTTTTTAATTCGAGGTTGCTTCTGGGAGGGTGAAACAAAACCTTGTTAGCTTTTGTGCCAATTTAAACTAACAAGGAGAAAAAAAAAAAAAGCCCGTCCCTGTCCTTAAATGCAACAAAGGATTACACCTTAGAAGCAGTAACTCGTAACTAATGCGGTGATATATTTATATAACGTTGATACCGGTTAACGTTATATAGCTACGTTAATTTTCGCAAGAGTAAAATGCAAGATACACAATACAGAGCAAACAGCCCACAGCCCACAGCAAACAAATCCAACAATCCGGAAACAGGAAACAGGAAGTAGCGTCTCAGCGTCTCAGCGTCTCAGCATCTCAGCGTCAGATCCTCCGACTATATTATATATTTGGACTTTCAAAAAGCATTTTACAAGGTACCACCTGAGACGCTCATTGTTCAAATGAATTCAGTAGGAATTTCAGGAGTTGTTTCAGAGTGGGTTCTTAATTGGCTGCAAGGGCGAATACAAAGAGTAACAGAAGGTGGGGCCGTATCTGATCTAGGTGCTGTTGGCAGTGGAGTCCTGCAGGGATTGATGCTGGGACCTCTTCTCTTCCTTATTTACATAAATGATCTTGATCTTGTTGGGACGTTAGTAGCAAAATAGTTAAATTTGATGATGATACTATACTTGGGGGTTTGGCAAACAGATTAGAACCGACTAAAGTTATCCAAGATGATTTAAACAAAATCCAAGAATGGGCAGAAACATGACATTCAATATTGCTAAATGTAAAGTTATGCATGTGGGAAATAAAAACATAAGACAGGAGTATTTTATGGGAGGAGAAAAATGAGTAGGTGTTCAATTTGAAAAAAACTTTGGAATTGTAGTTGATCAAAGTCGATCTGCATCAAAGCAGTGTGCTACAGCAGTGAAAAAGGCCAACAGGATGCTGGGATACATAGCAAAACGTATTGAGTATAAATTAAAGTAGGTTATATTAATGTTATGTAATGCCTTTGTCAGACCTCACTTAGAGTACTGTGTGCAGTTCTGGGCACCACACTACAAGAAAGATATAGAAGCTCTTGAAAAAGTTAAAAGAAGTTCATACCAGGTGCCAACTAAATTGGTACCTGGTATGAAAGGTAAAGGTTATGAGGATAGACGTAAGGCACTCAATCTATTTAAGCTTAACAAATGGAGACTTAGGGGGGATTTGATTGAGGTTTTTAAATTCCTAAAACGGATTAACAAAGTGAACTACCAAAGATTTTTTAAGATAAGAGGGGTCAGCAGAACAAGAGGCCACAGGTGGAAATTAGTTAAAGGCAAATTCCGCACAGATATTAGGAAGTTTTTCTTCACACAGAGAGTTGTCAATGCCTGGAACAGCTTGCCAGGTCAGGTAGTAGAGGCAGAAACACTTGGGCTATCCAAGTCCAGGCTAGATACTCTTTATATTAGCCTAGATGGGCTGAATAGCCCGTTCTCCTCATTATGTACTCTTATGTTCTTATGCTCTATTATATTAAATGAACAAAATGAGACTTACACTTCAAACAATACCTAATGCCGAATTTTTGATAGTTTTCTGGAGAAGCAATTTGTCAGTTGACATGCTGTCAAAGCTACTGCTTGTGAGCACTGAAGGCCCTGTGATTCAGGGGGTAGTTTCACAAAAGTGATATGCTACAATTTTTACTCTTACAGATCACAAATTATTGTCAACATCTGTTTTCTGAATTTGGATCACTGACAATATGCAAATAAATTAGTTACAGCTTCAGGGTTATCGGAAACACAAGTTCCCCTTACAGCATTTGTGTTGCTTCTGGAGAATAAAAGCTTGTGGCTTGTGATCTAATTGTTCACCTTAAGTGGGTGCTTTTCTATTTCTTCATCTTTATATGTGTCTGTGGAGGGCGTCGGTCTCGGCCACGTGGGAGTGGCATGGTTGCCTGTGTTTTTACATGTTGTGAGGCCTTTGGAGCAGGTAGACTTTCGGGGCAGGTTTGGCACTCTCACAGGGTGTGAGAGTGAACTGTCGCCCGGAAGGTTGCTCCAAAGGCCATAATTGATTTAATTATTATTTAATTGGTGTCAATCAGTTAATTGATATGGAAGTCAATTGACTGATTGGGTTTGTGTGTGAGAATGGGAATTGTTTGGTGATTGGGTGATTGCCTCACGAGTCCCACCTGAGCCAGGCAGAAAGTAAGCCTATTTAAGAGCAGTTTGTTGAGTTTTGTTTGCGTTTGTCGAAAGTGACTGAGTCCTTCCTGTGTGAGTGGGGAAGAGAGCGAGAGGGCGCCCTGAAAGAGGGTCCGCCTCTCGCCCTCGGTGTGATTGGAAGAGAACTCGCACTCGGGCAGTGGAGAGTGTCTCTGGACAACGGCCCGGGAACTCTCACTGAAAGAGTGGAGAGTGTCTCGGGGCTGGTTGCCAGAGAACTCTCACTGTGAGGAGTGGCGAGGGTCTCGGTGTGTTTGGGGTACTCGGTGTGTTTACTCGGACTGTAAAGTTTGAGTGTCTCTGTGTGCATGGGTTTGGGAAGCACTTGAAAGGTCACTGGATATGTGTGTGCCTGGGGAGGTTGCAGGGGAACTCTGGACGAAGAGGCGCGGTGTCCCGTAAGTTATGATTATTTTAGTTTGTTATTTTAGTTTGTTGTTTTTACCCGAAAGTTTCGCAGCGAGTAGGGTGAAGATTTTGTTTGTGTTTGTTTTATGATAACCTGCTCTTCCACTGTCTCTCTCCCATGTCTGGGGGGAGAGACAGAAAAAAATAAAAATCCGGTCCGTAGACCGGCAAACTCCTCTCCATCTCCAGACTGCTCTGTTTCCATCCAGGGATTGTCACGTAGTGTGTGACAGTGTCATTTGTAGAAGCACCAGTATGATACTGTCACACTGGTGTGTGACAGTGTCATTTGTAGAAGCACCAGTATGATACTGTCACATGACCCGCAGGGATTTAAAGTTGTATTCAGCACTCAACAATAACCCTGCGTGTCCCCAGAAGCGACGAAGGCGAACAAAGTGGCCGGAAGTCATTCTTTTTCAGTAGGAGCTGCAACGTAGGGCAAAGTGACCATTGGCGACGCAAAGTCAGTGTGCTCAATGACGAAAGAGAGTTGAGCAGACTTTAACTTGATGCAAATTAGGGGTGATGCAGTGAAGCAATCACCAATTGGAGGGATGGACAAGTTGGTTTGTCCTTCTTTCTCTCCAGTGGAAACTAAAGGCCATCTTTTTGGTTCCTACCTTAACTTGGTTGTAGTGTGTTAAATTGTTGTAGTGTCTGGGTTTTCCAAACTTTACGATGCGTCCCTGTTCAAGTCAAATGATTTACTATCAATGTCTTGATAGTGGTTAAAAACCCACTTCTGGTGGATCCCTAGGGTAACGGTTGCCCAGTTGCCTGCTTGCCCAGTTGTTCAAGCCTACATCACCATAAGCTGTACTCATAGGCAACATACTGCAAAGACAGGATTTCCATTGTATACAACTTCTATCCCTGTTACCTCTACAACCACAGCATAAAGAATGAAGAACATGATATTTTGCCCATATCCATAGGTTTGATCTCATTCTAAAACATGTGTTGTCATGCTCGAAGACACAGTAACTAGACAACAGACCATATAGAGACTTGCAATCAAGCTGCTGCAGACTAGACAGTTCTGTTCCACTCACAGTTTGCACAGAAAGCCAATCGGATGTTGTTTTTTGCCATCCCAAATGGAAAACATTGATTTCGAAAGCACAGAAGTAGGCTGTGGTGAGCAAACAGCCGCGCTGACTGGGGCAAAGGGCATGTGTTTGTCTAGCTAGCTAACTAAATTATAGCAAGGCATCCACTAACATGAATTAACTAACTACCTTGCTGCAGTTTAACTTGTGGATTAGGCTATGTTTATACAACATTTCAAAATACTGCCGCATGTCCATGATTCAATGCATGACAGTGTGGAATGTAGACATCACTGTAAATCACAATCTGTACTCAATTAATGGCAATTCATTTATCAATGTAGATAATTGGTGTGGTGCAACTTGATAATTGTTTAACGAGTAGCTTGAAAAAAGGGTGCTATCGACCTATTGTTGGCAGATGACTACAGTAATGTCAAAGTGGAAATGTCACACAATGGTGGCCCTAGTCATTTATCAGTAAATTCACACTGTAAATGGCTCAATGCTTTATGGCATAGTAATGATGATGCAACAAAAATATTTAAAGCAGTCCCTAGTTGAAACCCCCCAAACCTTTCAGCCCTTTACACCTCCAAGGTTGTGTCCCATTCTGCCTCCTATGCTCTCATTCACCAACTCCCCTCTGCCAGCACTGCACCCCCCGTCCCACTGAGCCTGTCCCCACACCATAGGAGGTGAATCTGTGCGAGGGGAGGAGGTTTGTGGCTCATCAACTTCCTTCCAGAGTCTGCAAATGTGCAAGCTTCAGCTTCTCGTTTTGTAAATAATACTTTTTTCACATTCCTTCTTGTTTAAGGATGAGGGATTGTGGACTCACAGAGGAATGCTGTGGTGCGTTGGCCTCAGCTCTCAGCTCAAACTCCTCACACCTGAGAGAGCTGGACCTGACGGGAAATCGCCTGCAGGATTCAGGAGTGAAGCTGCTCTCTGCAGCACTGGAGAGTCCACACTGTAAACTGGAGAAACTGGTGTAAGTACAGTGTGTGTTTCTATTTTAATTTAAACTTGTGATGCTGTTGCAGCCCTTGGTTCCAATTCACAGTCTCGACTGATGCATAAGGATTTCTTTATTAAAGTTAGTTTTGTGTTGCCATCCTTAGCACCGTGAAAACTAAAAACGAATATAAACAAACAAACTAACATTTCACACACTGGTTTCCACAGTACCGCAAACAATCATTGAATAAAATTTAGTATCAAAACGACCATGATTACACAAACATAAAATCATTCATACACGCATTTCAATTCACAAAGTTTACAATCTGAATCAATAAACAACCATGCATACCTCGCTGCGCTCTCCAAGGAATGCAAACATGATGGTCCTTTCTTCCAATATTAAACACACGCTCAAGCGATACAAAGTATCCAATCCTGCTGCCGCTCGCTCAAAGTCGCATCGAGATACAAAGTATCAAATATTCCTGCCGGCTCCGTTAACAGGCGCTCAAAGTCGCATCGAGATACAAAGTATCAAACATTCTGCCGGCTCCATTAACAGGTGCTTGCCTACGGGGCGACCACAGGGACAAATTTGTGAAGGCCTACTGGCTTCAAATTGGCCAATAGAATCCTGGTAAATTCCCACACATTTCAAGGCATACAAGTCATCATCATCATCATAAATGTCAGAATATTATTAAGTAAACACAAAGCATATTGTCAAATCATTTGCATAAATAATATTTATCGATACCCCATGACACAGATGCAAATCTTAAAGTGGTCCTTTACAGTACAGTATGTAGATAGAGAGAAATAGAAAGAGAGTGGAACTTGAATTGTGTGCCCCATGTACTTTCAAGTTTTGATCATATTTTTAATTACAATTTTACAAAACCTTTACAACTCACCCATTGTAAAGCACTTATGTTTGAGAAGGAGAAAAAAACAACCCAAATATCTGAAAAAATAAACTGGCATAAAATGTTAAATGGGGAAGAAAAGAAAATCCATGCTCTTTACATCATACATATCTATCCCTGTCCATATCAATGTAACAAAGTGGGAAAGTCCTCATTGTCCACCATGGAAATTGCTTAATTTACATGCCTATCTATCCTAAGGTGTTCAGAGACTATACACGTAAAAACCAAAACCAGAGCTGTTGCAGACCTCTCTGAATGATATTTATTTTTCTTACCTAGACTGCCAGTTTTTTCTTGTCCCTACAAAACATTAACCCTCTGAGGTCCGTGCTAAGCTTAGAGGAGGTTTTTGATTTTGGCATGGTCTGATATTTATCTCAATTTCATCAACTTAACACACACTTACTCCAAAGTGTTTGATATTTTTATTTGAAGGACAATCACAGCTACATTTATATGCCATCAATAGTGTGGTCAGTATCATATGCAGCTTGTAAATAGATCTACAAACACACAAGTTATAAAGAGTAAATTTTTCTGCCGTCACAAAAGTTGTGAAAGCACACACTAAACTATAGTGACGAATTGTTTTGCCAATATGCGTTTGTTCATCAAGGTCTTGTTTATGTAAGGGTGTGAAAATAGTTTAGCACATCTGAGATCTAAATAGCTAAAAACCTGTTTTTATCAGAACTGGTCACATTTATTTCAGGCTGTGGGAGGGCTATATGCTAATTTCAAGAATATTCATGATCCACACCTGAGGCTTGTCCACACCTGTAAAATCTGTCAGATGGGCCATCTCTCTCTCAAAGGCCGCCAGACAAAGAGAAAAGCCATCAGAGTAAGCAATAGTCAGTGAGCCATGCAGAAAGTTTTTTTTTCATTTGGGAAGATTCATTGAAAACAAACTATATACAAAACATTCCAAATTAAAACATGGTGAGACAATTTGTTCTTTCACAGTCTTTGGTGCCACTTCTCAAAACAGTTTCTGGTCAACTGTAGACACAAGGGAACGTCACAAACCGCTGTTTCCCGACATCTTGCAGAGTACACATTTATTGCAACCAACAGAAGCCAATTTGCCAACATCCAGAGTGTTTGGCAGTGGACACAGGCACATGATCAAAAGTAGCCCGTTTTCTGGGTTTAAGATATTTATCGTTAAACGCCTGTCGGAAAACGAAAGCAAAATCCGTGTCTGCGAAGACACGGAAAGACAAACAAAACAAAACCAACGAACAGGAACAAACAAATCAAAGTAAACAGGTAAATCCACGTATCCAAAACGTGGTATAAACTAAACGCTGGGAATCTAAACAACAACAAGCACACGAACAAACAAGTTCTCGAGAGGCAAGAAACATTAATCACAATAGGTATTATCAAGCTAAGCTAGATAATGTCCAAGCGCCCGAAACAGAATGCCAGCTGGTTAAATATCCTCCCGTTAATTATTCGCAGCAGTCGAATACTTTTCACGAGTATTTGAAAATATGGTAAATAAAATAAATATCAGCATACACCGTCTGTTGCTGGCAGCTCGCAACCGTAAACACAGACAAGATCCGATATAATGTCGGGACATTGTTTACGCTGCAATTTAACACACGGAATTCATATATTGAATATATATACGAGTATTTGATAACATGGCAGATCAAATATAGTTACTTACTCTTCGTCAGTTATTGTCTTCGTCGCTTTCCATCGATGCTCTCAAACACTGCAGCGCAGAAAATCTTTCCATCTTGAATAAAATTGTATGTCTGTATAAAATCTTGCTTCAAATTGTCGGGACAGTTTGTGTTTGTTTACGCCGGCGTTTTCACATGGCCCCACGCCCCTCCCCACACCTCCCGAAACTCGCACCTAGTTACCATGTCAATAGAAGGGGACGGTACTAAAAGGTAAAAAACAGAGTAAAAACAAGGTTTACTTTTGGTCTAATTAACCTAATTTAAAAAATCCCATTTGATTTGCCAGTGCTCAAATCGGAAAGTCGCGATTCTAAGGTTTCTGTCAATGTTTTTGTCGCGTGTGTATGATAAAATATCGCGAAGTTAGAAATAGTAATATACTTTTATTGCTGCTGGGAGCGGCGCCGCTCCCGTCGACCTCAGGGGGTTAATAAACAAACAATTGTAGTAGTCTTTTTCAGTATGCCCAAGGTCCAGAATTAAAAATCAAACACCAATATTAACCCAATCCTCCCATACCCCTCTCCCGCCAATCAAAACTTGGTGCTTTGGCCTCAGCTCTCAGCTCAAACTCCTCACACCTGAGAGAGCTGAACTTGAGTCACAATCACCTGCAGGATCCAGGAGTGAAGTGAATCCACACTGTAAACTGTCACCTTCAAATCCATTCAAATCCATTTCATCTTCAAATCCATTTCTAAGCATGTAGGATACATAAAACCCTATTCTTTTTTCAAATTGCTATTCTTAAAGTCTGAACAGCGCCCTCTAGTGCAATGGAAAAATGTAGCCGGAGGACAGATTGTGTCGTCCTCCCCAAGCCTTCATTAGAACCCATTAAAATTCATTTTTTAAATCACATTTTTCCCTCTCCTATCTTGTATATGGCAAAACTGACGTGTAAGGGAGGACGTCCTCCCTAAGATCAGTAGACCAATCAGCAATCGTCGAAATAAAATAATGACATGCTGTACAACCAATTAAAGTAGAGAGGGGAGGGTTGATCAGGTTTATCGTGCAAGAGCTATGATATTCAATTGTAGATGTAGGAGTAACGTTATCTTATTTGCTAGCAAGCGAACTAACAAGCTAATGAAACGGGCTGGAGAGGAGAGCTGGCGAGAGCTAGCTAACGTTAGCGAGATCATTAGCAATGGTCAGAATGGTAAACGTGAAGAAGGATGTGGTGAAGTTTTTATTCCAGACTCCATTCCACTCATTGGAATACAGAGAGAAGACGAGGATTAAAACAGAAGGAAGACCACTTCCTAAAATTACGCTCACTAAGACAAACGAGACTGTAGGAGTGTTCAGTACTTCTTGGTATGATGGGTACACTGGGCTTACTGGGAGCCTCGCTACCGAACGTGTGTATTGCTGGCCCTGTCCTCTCATGGCAAAATGCTTTCTTAAATGCTCTCTAAAGACGAATGCAAGCATTGACACTCAGACGCGAGATTCCCTGAAACTGAAAAGTAAAATAAAGAAAATCAGCTTCGCTTCTAAGATTATAACAAACTATATTATTGTCATTTTGTGGGTCTAATAAAAACGACTGCTTTTCCGTCTCTGTAATCGTTTGATCATTTTAAAACAAACGCGATTTTATGCTTTTATATTTGGTTGGGTTATTATTAAATGTATGTTTTAGGTTGTTAGCTGGAGCGTTTTCGTTGCTGTATGACACTAATCATTTTGCAAACTGTATGCAGCGATCAATCTCAATTATGAAATGGTAGCATAAGGTAGAATAAGATAGCTGGGTCGCTAGTGAATTAGCCCCCAACAGTCCACCGGCATTCATGGGACTCACTGGTCATCTATTCAAAAATTTTCAAAGAACAAAGAACAATACAGTATGCGTGGTTGTGTGGTGCTTGAATAACCCTAGTCCCAATCTATCGATTGACAAAGTTTTAAATGTGTTTGTTTAAGACCCCCCGGCAGACTCATTAGAACTTCTTTATTGTATATTCAAATCAAATCAAGTTTATTTGTATAGTGCTTTTCACAACAGAATTGTCACAAAACGCTTAACAGAGGGGGAACCCAGGCCTAGACCCCCCCAAAAGCAAGCCTGACGGCAACAGTGGCAAGGAAAACTCCCTAGGTAGGGAGAAACCTTGGGAGGAACCAGACTAAAAGGGGGAGCCCATCCTCTTCTGGCCGGCACAGGGTATGTCCAAAAAGACCATGTCATGGTCAGTCCAAGGTTAGTCTGAGTTAGGTAGTCAGCAGCGGGGGGCTAAACCACGCGGAGAGGGTCCAGATCCAGGAACTGGGGTTGGCGTGGGGGTGAGGGTTGATGGGGCAGCTCACACTTCTCGCAGGACCTAGGGCTCGGGGCAGGTGCCCCGAGTCAGAGGCCGAGGCAGAGAAGAGAACATGCAGTCAAAAAAAAAAAGTGCTATAGCCAGTAGCATTATGTAAGAGCAGGGGAGCACAAGCATAGGAAATATACAGTTAGCCCCAACAGGTGTAAGCTATGGCAGCATACCTATTAGGAGAGGGACAGAGAAAACACGCAGCCATGTGAGAGTTCCAAACAATCCACACCTGATCAAGGATAACCAGCATAACAGTGGTGGTAACACATTGAGGAGGTGACAGTATGGAAAGTTTCTCACTCCATAAGACACTAAGGCACGGCCTTCTCCATCTCTCCACCTAGACTATGTTTGGCAGTAAGCTAGGCTGAAAAGATATGTTTTTAATCTACACTTAAAAATTGAAACTGTGTCCGAATCCCTAACATGCCTTGGTAAACCGTTCAACAACAGAGGAGCTCTAAAAGAGAAGGCTCTACCACCAGCTGTGCTCTTCAAAATTCTAGGGAGTAATAGATGGCCGGCTTCTTGTGAACGAAGCAGTCGTGTGTCGGCTTATAGGGGCAATCATTTCGGTCAGATATAAAGGTGCAAGTCCGTTTACTGCTTTAAAAGTTAGCAACAGTACTTTATAATCAGCCCGATATTTAATAGGAAGCCAATGTAGTGATGCTAACACTGGAGTAATGTGCTCATACTTTTGGATCTAGTCAAAATACGTGCCGCTGTATTCTGTACTAGTTGAAGACTCTTTAGAGAGCTACTAGAGGAGCCGGATAATAAGGCATTACAATAGTCTAGCCTCGATGCAACAAAAGCATGCATCAAGGTTTTAGCATCCTCTAATGACAGAAAGTGCCGAATTTTAGCTATGTTTCTTAGGTGAAAGAAAGCTACTCTGGAAGTGTTTTTAATATGAGTGTCAAATGTAAGGTCCTGATCAATAATAAAACCAAGGTTCTTAACCATAATACTTGATGTAACTATGCAATCACCTGCATTTAACTGCAGATCCAACTTGTTCCTTAATTTTTTGGGGCCCAAAACCATCATCTCTGTTTTATCTGAATTTAAAAGCAGGAAATGTACTGTCATCCAGTTCTTTATATCAGAGATACAAGCCTCTAATTGAGTGAGTTTAAGTGTTTCACCTGGTTTCATTGATATGTACAGCTGTGTATCATCGGCATAGCAATGGAAATTTACACCATGTTTACGAATAACATTACTAATTGCGAAACCGTGGTAGCAAGTATAATGAGAACAGTAATGGTCCCAGCACTGAGCCTTGTGGAATACCATATTTAACCTGAGAGTAGTCAGAGAACTCTTGATCTAATTGCACAAATTGAAACCGGTCTAATAAGTATGATTTAAACCATGAGAGTGCCCGTCCACGCAAACCAACCAGGTTTTCTAGCCTATGAAGGAGAATCTGGTGGTCAATAGTGTCAAAAGCAGCACTTATGTCAAGGAGCACTAGAATAGAAACACAACCAGTGTCCAATGCTAACAGTAAGTCATTTACAACTTTAATAAGTGCTGTCTCAGTGCTATGGTTTGGTCTAAAACCCGATTGTAATGTTTCATATAGATTATTCGTTTTTAGGAAAGCAGTTAATTGTTGAGCTACAGATTTCTCAAAAATTTTTTGACAAAAAGGGCAGATTTGAAATGGGCCTATAGTTCTTCAGATTAACAGGATCAAGATTTGGTTTCTTTAGAAGAGGCTTGATTACTGCTACTTTTAAAGACCTAGGTACGCAACCCAATAATAGGGATGTATTTATGATATCTAACATGGGCTGGCCTAGCACAGGCAAAAGCTCTTTAATAAGCTTTGTTGGTATGGGGTCTAACAGACATGTAGATGATTTGGAGGACATAACCAGTTTACTGAATTTGTCCAGATCCAAGGAGTGAAAACTCAAGGGTCTCTACGCAACCCTGCTCCTGATAGCCCTGTGCTATCTCGGCAGTTGGAGTGCTAGTTATTGGAGTCATTTTCATAATTTGTTCTCTGATTGTCTCAATCTTATCAGTATTAGTCTTATAAGTCATTTGAATTATAGTTAGAAGGATAACTGATGGAAACTGAAGACTGTTTTTTTGTCAGTTTAGCTACCGTGTTAAATAGAAATCTTGGGTTGTTTTTATTCTGGTCAATTAGTTTTGAGAAGTACGATGACCTAGCTGTAGTAAGAGCGTGCTTGTATTCGATGAGGCTGTCCTTCCAAGCAGAGCGAAAAACCTCTAAATTGGTAGAGCGCCATCTGCGTTCTAATTTTCTGAAACTTGTTTAAGGGCACGGGTATGGTCGGTAAACCAGGGTGCAAGTTTCTTCTCACTGCATTTTTTTCTTGAGGGGTGCGACCGCATCAAGTGTATTCCGTCAAATGTGATTTAACGCATCAGTTTGATGATCAATTGACAAAAGGCTATTTGGGTCCTGACTTGATACTAAGGATTCGGGAAGTAAGTTTATAAATTTTGAAGCCGTCAATGAATTTATAGAGCGGCTGGAATAGTATTTAGGTTCCGATTTAATAGGAATATTTACCTGAATTTCAAAAGAAATCAAAAAGTGATCCGATAGTACAGGATTATGGGGAGACACAATGATATTCTCGACATCGATACCATAGGATAAGACTAAATCTAAGGTATGATTGTGGCGGTGGGTTGGTTCAGATATAATTTGAACAAAAACCGACAGAGTCAATAATAGCTGCAAAAGCCAGTCCTAAAGGGTCACTGTCATTATCAACATGTATGTTGAAATCTCCAACAATCACAACTTTATCCGCCATAGTTGCCAAGCTTGATAAAAACTCTGCAAACTCGGAGAGAAAACAGTATACAGTCCAGGTGGTCTATAAATAGTTATTAAGAGGAAGGATTGCACTGAGGTAACTAGATCTTTTGACTGTCCAGAAAGCATAGAAAGCGATTCAAAAGAGGAGAACTTATCCCCACATTTAGGTGTAAAACTAAATTTTGTCGAAAAATCACAGCAACACCGCCCCTCTACCGGACAGATGCGGCGCTTGGCAGCTGGCATAACCATCGGGAGATGCCTCATTAAGTGCACTGTATTCGTCAGGCCTAAGCCAGGTTTCAGTGAAACTAATCAGGTCAAAACTATGGTCGGTGATTAGTTCGTTCACAAGAACTGCCTTATTGTATATTGTATTTGTATGCATTATAATGACATCAGAATGTCTAATAGTGCATGGTATTATATTGCTCTGTTTTTCTCTTTTCTTTTTGACCTTTTCTTGTTTCATTGTATGTGATGGCCGAGATGACAATTTCAGGTATTGGTGCCAAGGTTTAGCAAATTGTTGTTTTTATTTACATATTTACAAGTACAGTGTTTGCAATGGTTGAAGCAAATTATGTCAAAACTTGGGTGGGCAGTCATGCATGTGTGACCAAGATCAAATCTTTTTGTTGTTGTTGTTGCACATAAGACATCAAATAGACAAGACAAAACACTAGATGACCAACAACAAATAAAATAATAATAAAATAAATACATGTGTGATAGACATATTTTAAGTGATAAGGGAATGGGAGTTTAACTTTAACTTTTAACCAACTTTAACTGTCAAACCTGATCATCGCTGCCAAAATATTTACAGTCAGCACCCTCCCCCTAGAAACCTGAGAGAGGTGCTGCTTCCACTTGGACATCCTGGCACCTGCTGGTTCTAGAACAACCTCACAGTTTTTCAGGGCATACTTCATTGTCCCTAAGTGAAACCTCCACTCTTTCAGCCCTTTACACCTCCAAGGTTGTGTCCCATTCTGCCTCCTATGCTCTCATTCACCAACTCTGTGGCTCTCTGTGGCTCAGTTGGTAGAGCACGGCATTGGCAACGCTTAGGCTGTGGGTTCAATCCCCACTGGGGCCACATATACTGAAAATGCATGCATTCACTACTGTAAGTCGCTTTGGATAAAAGCGTCTGCTAAATGGCATATATTAACTCCCGTCTGCCAGCACTGCACCCTCCCTCTCCCTCTCCCTCTTTCTCTCTGAGGGGAGGGGGGGAGGTTTGTGGCTCGTCAACTTACTTCCAGAGTCTGCAAATGTGCAAGCTTCAGCTTCTCATTTTGTAAATAATACTTTTTTCAAAATCTTTCTTGTTTAAGGATTGGGAGTTGTGGACTCACAGAGGAATGCTGTGGTGCGTTTGCCTCAGCTCTCAGCTCAAACCCCTCACACCTGAGAGAGCTGAACCTGAGTCACAATCACCTGCAGGATTCAGGAGTGAAGCTGCTCTCTGCAGGGCTGCAGAATCCACACTGTAAACTGGAGATACTGGAGTATGTGCTTGTTTCTATTTTAATTTAAACTTGTGAAACTGTAATCAGTACAGTGTGTATATGGAGAGAAATAGAAAGAGAGTGTGAAACTTGAATTGTGTGCCCCATGTACTTACATGTTGAGATTATATTTTTAATTAACATTTTACCACTAACCCATTGTAAATCACTTATGTTGGAGAAGGAGAAAAAACTAAATGAATATCTGAGAAAATGAACAAACATAAAATGTTAAATAGGGAAAAAAGAAAGTCCATGCTATTTGAACCATTCATATCTGTCACTGTCCATACTCAAGTAAAAAAGTGGGAAAGTCCTCATTGTCCACCATGAAAATTGCTTAATTTACATGTCTATCTATCCTAAGTTGTTCAGAGACTGTACAAAACCAGATCTGTCACCAAACCTCTCTGAATGAGCCAGCTATCTGTTCATGGAAATGGCTGCATGAATAATCCTCAATTGGAGGTGTCCTGACTGTTTTGATAAAGGAGATTTATAAAGCAATCTCCACTTCACTCTTTGCAAATAATTAAGAAAACCCCCCAGCCATGTGCCCACCTTTACCACAATCAGTGCATGTAGGTACTGAACCTTTGTGAACACAAGATATAACATTTCCAAAAGTCTGTCGTGGAAATTAAAACTCAGTAGGATCAGAGAGAATTCCTTTAAACAGTATTAAAGCTTTAATTACGAGCAGCTGCACGGAGACCCATGTCACGCAGGACAGCAAATCTCCCGCCTTCAAATTCAAATGGATATTTATATCCAACACAACGGAAGGGGAGGGAACAATCACAAGGGGGAAGTAACAGGGCGTTAACTTACAGGTAAATGGAGCTATGGGCTAACATGAAGATATAACAGGTTGTTAGAACAGCCCTCCAAGGGTCTTAAACCAATGGGAAGGAGGTTTCCTGCCGTGGGGGAAACGTTACAAAAGAACAAATGTTCCTTTGAAGTTGTGGCGTGAAAAGCCTTTTGTCTCTGGCACCGGGGGCGGCGACCACCCGAACTGCAGCGTCACACTGAGTTAATTAGTGTCTACATCCCCTGTGGATGTGGTCTAGCATCCCAACTTGATACAAAATGTCTTCCTCCACAAGTCTCAAAAACTGGCGTCATGAATGTCAGAAGCCATTGCTCGTTTTTCTGCCCTTCCCCCACTGCTGCCTGTGTACAGGAGGGAACTGAGAGCGCCCTCTACAGGATGGGCAGATATGTCTTCTGCTGCTCTTCAACCACTGCCATTAAACCCCACAAATGAAGCAGTTTTGTAAAAATTTGCTCTTACAGTACGACCCCTTAAGCTTTCTGATATCAGAGGTGGCAGTTTCAACAGCGTGTTTTTGAGCAGCAGCTCCTCCCAGGCCCCTAGGCTCTCTTGTGTGTGTAAAAAGATGTGCCTTCATTAGAGAGTAGAAATTCATTCGGGCCTCTTAATATCCTTCCTCTTATTTCATTAAGAACGGGTGCCAGTGCAGTCCCAATGTACCTGATGTTCTTAGCAGAGCGTAGGTGTTCCCCTCCAGCTCATATCTGTGTGGTAAAAGAGCCCCTGCACTGCCAGCATCCAGAGAGCTGTTAATGATTACCAAAACAAAAGCACTCATTGACTGAGTAAAGGGATCGCATATGTTTTTTTACCCTTGTGATTTATTAGCAATACTCTCTTTTGGAACCTCAACCTTTTGGGGCTGAAATCTGCTCTCCAGGACTAGAAGTGCTTCCCCTCTCTCCTGTGTGGGCAGGTACAGCACCACTGCTCTAAGCTAGTGCTGTGCAGATCACACAAACTGCACTAGAGACTGTTCAATGGTTTGAGGAAACCAGGGGGAGGGGGGTGTCAAACCTGATAATCGCTGCCAAAATATTTAAAGTCAGCACCCTCCCCCTAGAAGTCTGAGAGAGGTGCTGCTTCCACTTGGACATCCTGGCACCTGCTGGTTCTAGAACAACCTCACAGTTTTTCAGGGCGTACTTCATTATCCCTAAGTGAAACCTCTACTCTTTCAGCCCTTTACGCCTCCAAGGTTGTGTCCCATTCTGCCTCCTATGTTCTCATTCACAAACTCTGTGGCTCTCTGTGGCTCAGTTGGTAGAGCACGGCATTGGCAACGCTTAGGTTGTGGGTTCAATCCCTACTGGGGCCACATAATAATAATATATGCCATTTAGCAGATGCTTTTATCCAAAGCGACTTACAGTAGTGAATGCTTACATTTTCAGTATATGTGGCCCCAGCGGGGATTGAACCCACAACCTAAGCGTTACAAACGCTGTACTGAAAATGTATGCATTCACTACTGTAAGTCGCTTTGGATAAAAGCGTCTGCTAAATGGCATATATTAACTCCCGTCTGCCAGCACTGCACCCTCCCTCTCTCTCTCTCTCTCTCTGAGGGGAGGGGGGAGGTTTGTGGCTCGTCAACTTACTTCCAGAGTCTGCAAATGTGCAAGCTTCAGCTTCTCATTTTGTAAATAATACTTTTTCAAATTCTTTCTTGTTTAAGGATTGGGAGTTGTGGACTCACAGAGAAATGCTGTGGTGCGTTGGCCTCAGCTCTCAGCTCAAACTCCTCACACCTGAGAGAGCTGGACCTGACGGACATTGACCTGCAGGATTCAGGAGTGAAGCTGCTCTCTGCTGGACTGGAGAGTCCGCACTGTAAACTGGAGAAACTGGTGTAAGTACAGTGTGTGTTTCTATTTTAATTTAAACGTGTGATACTGTAATCAGTACAGCGTGTAGATAGAGAGAAATTGAAAGAGAGAGTGGAATTTGAATTGTGTGCCCCATGTACTTTCAAGTTTTGATCATATTTTTAATTACAATTTTACAAAACCTTTACCATGAACCCATTGTAAATCACTTATGTTTGAGAAGGAGAAAAAAAAAAAATGTGTTACTGTGATACTTGTGATACTGTCATCAGTACAGTGTG
The DNA here is from genome assembly GCA_029706075.1 of Aldrovandia affinis. Lineage (NCBI taxonomy): Eukaryota > Metazoa > Chordata > Actinopteri > Notacanthiformes > Halosauridae > Aldrovandia > Aldrovandia affinis. The sequence goes on along the minus strand of JAINUG010000668.1, from coordinate 12,684 downwards.
TAGATAGAGAGAAATATAAAAAGAGAGTGAAACTTGAATTGTGTGCCCTCTTGGTGTGTGTAAAAATGCATGCCTTCATCACTGCCATGGAAGACTGTAACCCCATCAGAGTTGTCATAGGCCTCTTGGTGGCCTCCCCAAGAAGTGCTCTTCTAGCACGGATGCTCAGTTTTGGAGGACGGCCTGTTGTTTTGACAATTCACAGTTGTTCCATGTTCTCAATTTCTTTATGCTGGACTTAATGGTGCTCTGGGGAATATTAAAAGTCTTGGAAATCTTATATTTTTCCCCAGGAATTCTTCTTATATCTTTCCCCTGATTGAAAAACCTTTGCTCAGATTTGCTTTGAAGTTCTTTGGTCTTCATGATGAAGCTCTTGTTTGGAAATGCACTCACTGTGGGACCTCTCACAGACAGGTGTACTTAATCTGAAATAATTTGAAACACCTTAATTGTACACAGGTGGACTCCAATCTAATAATTATGTGACCTCTGAAGACAATTAGACGAAAAAACTGTTTTTACCCCAGAGCAATAACTGCACTAAACGCTGCTAAATCTTGAATGTGCAATACGTTTTTAAATGCAATATGTTTTTAAGTGCAATATTAAGGTCGTTGTGCAATGTGAATGCCAGCAGAATGTGGATGTGGGTTTTATGTTATCTTTCCTTTTAGAGTATATCTATTTATTTTTATATAATGTTTTATAAGTTATTTTTATTGATCTTTCTTTCGGCACAGTTAAGGACTGCATCTCAATTTCGTTGTACATGTACAATGACAAGGATAGTAATAATAATAATAATTAATGGCACCAGAGTTTATTTAGGTGTGTCTAAAAAAAAGGGGTGAATACTTATGCAATAAATTATTATCAATTTTTTTATTTGTAACTCATTAAGAAAACGCTTTAGATTTTTGTTTTAATTTGACATTATCGAGTATGTTGTGTTAATCAGTGGCAAGAAATCCCAATTAAATCGATTTTGATTCCATGAAGTAAGAAAATAAAATGTGAAAAATGCCAAAGAGGGTGAATATTTTCTATACCCACTGTATCTAAAGGAAATTTGCAGAAGGACATAACCCCCGCAAACGACATCCCAATACCAGTTTGACCCATTGAGACCATTTAGTAAATCCGACATAGATATTGCAACCTTGTAGCGATTGCTTTTGCGTTTGAAAAGCAGTCGCAATCCTTTAATGCAGTGGTTCTCAAACTTTTCAGCCACGACCCCCAAAATAACGTTGGTAGACACTCGCGACCCCCCCCATCCCCCCCAGGTGCTTTCCGACAATCTTGACAAACACGCAAACGCGAGCGCCCACACACACAAATACATGGTTACAGCATCCAAATAATAATAACATAAAAAGAACACATGTAATAACATCCATATATCTGTTCTCTTGTTTGTTAATTCAGTTTAACATGTAGGCCTACAACTCACTTGTTGTTATGAGATGGGTGGGCCTGCTGCTTTTTGGAGCACAACAACTCCAGTCTTGGTTTGATGTTGGAGACGACCACTCGGTGATCATCCTCCACATTGAGTCGTGATCACTATTTGTTGTTTATGTACGTCAATGCGGAAAAGGTTTTTCACATAAATGGGTTGATCCGTAAGGAATCAGCACCTCAATCGCGGGCTTTGACTGTGATATCCGGACAAGGACCCAGGCGCAGACCAAGATAAGGCAGTAAAGGAACGTTTAATAAACAAGCAAGGTTCAAAAGCCGATAGTCAGAGGTAGATAAAGTACAAAATCCAAATCCAAAGGAGTAGTCAAATAGGCAGTCCAAAAATCTAAAACCAAATAATCAGAAAGGCAAACAAACAAAATCGGAAGGCAAAAACTCGTAGTCAAACAGAAGGGGTGTCTCTGAAAAATACAACAAACTCTGGCTTATACACAATCGGCACAGTGAATGATGATCAACATTCTGACAAGTACTGAGAGCAGACAGGGAACTAATATACAAGCGGGGAAGGGAAACACAATAGGAATCAGGTGTGACTGGGAGGGGAGAAGGGCAAGAACACAGGTGAGAACGATAGGGATCACTAATACAATAACGAGGGAAGACAAAAGACACGGACTGGGAAGCACATAAACACACTGAAACTAAACGACCTGGAATAGCAGGTAGACACGTGCACAGTTCGAAGGGGAGGAGCGCATAGAAAGAAACTGCGTGCAGACAAGGCGAAAGGAGAGAAGAGTACAGGGATAGGACAACGAGAGAGAATGATAGCAGTAGATAGAAACGTGAGATAATTCATAATTAGTAAATGTTAGTAACTTAATCTGAATCCCTAATGTTAGTATATTAGTAGTTTAGTACTATATACATCTAACTAATATGTACAGAGTGTTAGAAAGAAAGAAGGAAGTAAACGAGATAGGAAAATAAGGCAGAAAACCTGTAAGGTCGAAATCACCCGAATAGTGCAATAACAAAGACGAGTGGATTATCGAAAAACAAGGAACACAGACAGACGGGGAAACAGACGTGAATGAAACGTAATGATGAGAAAAGAATAAAATACAAAAACAAACAGAACAAACGTGTCAAAACATAACATTGACAGCTCATATATGTGGCTTTGTATTGTATGTGGCTTTTTTGACTGGGTAATTAAGTATGCCACCTCATGCATGCCATTTGGTCTTTGGCAGGGATTGTGGTTTGCTGTGTTATTACTTGTTTCTGGTCCTGCAAGTCTCGTTCCTTCCGGCGGAAAAAGTACTCGTTCATCAGCATGAGAGGGTTGCTTGGTTAGCAAGTGTCATTTCATTTTTACGGGATTTAAGCTTTCGTGTGCAAGCACTTCTGTACCCACAATGCATTGGGGGTGTTGCACCTCATTGATGATGAAACAAGTGAATCCACACTGGATGAATTCGTCTCGATATTTCCAACTCTTGGACGATTGGTCAGACTGGTGGTGGACGGCCTTACCCATGCGTTTGTTATGTCCCCTATCATTCGAAGTAGATGACTTTTCTGAATTAATTTCAGGAATTGCTTCAGGGTGACTGTTCTCAATCTCGATATCTGTTGTGTTCTGGTTTTTAAGGATTAACCACCATTCAATTTTGCAGTTTAACATTAGCTAGTTGCAAGAAAAATAATGTACACACAAGGCAGTTGGTAGGCTAGTACGTTTAGTGTTGCACTGGAGATGTACAGTAACTGACATGTCGTAAATACATTTACGACAGGTCAGATGAGGCTACTGGGAAAATGTTTGTTAACGTTAATACATCTGTCCGCTACTCATATTGACAAGTCACTCCGAACCAATGCAAAAAGCCAATCTTCCTCTCATGCTGAATTTAATTCAGAAAATTCAGCCATCCATCTTCCTCTCATGCTGATAAACCAGTAGACTTTGTAAACAAAATAGAAAAAAATAAAAAATAAAATGAGCAGAAACAGTGAGGACATGCATTGTGTGTGTGTGTGTGTGCGCTGGAGAATTCTTGTACAAGCAATGACATTTTCACAAAGCTGGACACCAAACGGCAATATTGGTAAAAGAAAGGGTTGAAGGCAAGAGTCTTACAAGTAGCACATCACGTTAATTTCACACACTGTATTATACACAGATAGTTATTGCAAGCAGAGCACACGATCCAAATTGTCGTAAGCACCTCGGGGAAGGGGGGAGCGTGGGGGTCGCGTCTCTACTGGGATTCACAAGCTGAAAAGTTTGAGAACCAAAATATTGTAGGCTACATACTCTGATTGTTAAAAGAAGAATGGTAGGCTAACACATGAATTGTAGGCCTATTCTTTATTTATGTTATGCATAAATGCAATTATGGTTCAAAAAGATCTAGCATTTTATTGGCACAATTTATTGGCACATTCTTGAAATCATCTTGCGACCCCACAAACGGATCTCGCGACCCCCACTTTGAGAACCACTGCTTTAATTAATCTGGCCCTCGGTGTCCTCTCCCATGGGGAAAAGTTCAAATGTTTTATGATATATGGTGTGACTTCATATAAATTAAAGATCATAAGCATGTTTCATAACAAATAATTTTTCTGTTTTTAAAAACCTGTGTAAATATTATTTTGTTTAAATAACCATACCATATGTACAGAATAACAAACTCTTCACACCCGAGGGAGCTGGACCTGTCGAACATTGACCTGCAGGATTCAGGAGTGAAGCTACTCTCTGCTTTACTGGAGAATCCAAGCTGTAAACTGGAGAAACTGGTGTAAGTACAGTGTGTGTTTCTATTTTAATTTAAACTTGTGATACTGTAATCAGTACAGTGTTTAGACAGAGAGAAATATAAAAAGAGAGTGGAATTTGAATTGTGTGCCCCATGTACTTTCAAGTTTTTATCATATTTTTAATTACAATTTTACAAAACCTTTACCACTAACCCATTGTAAATCACTTATGTTTGAGAAGGAGAAAAGAACAAAATGAATATCTGAAAAAATGAACAAACATAAAATGTTAAATGGGGAGTTTCAATAACTGCAGGATTCAGGAGTGATGCTGCTCTCTGCAGGACTGTGATACTTGTGATACTGTAATCAGTACAGTGTGTAGATAGAGAGAAATATAAAAAAGAGAGTGAAACTTGAATTGTGTGCCCTCTTGGTGTGTGTGTAAAAATGCATGCCTTCATCACTGCCATGGAAGACTGTAACCCCGTCAGAGTCAGAGTTGCCATAGGCTTCTTGTTGGCTTCCCCAAGAAGTGCTCTTCTCGCACGAATGCTCAGTTTTGGAGGACGGCATGTTGTTTTGGCACAACTGGCAAATTCACAGTTGTTCCGTATTCTCAATTTCTTTATGCTGGACTTAATGGTGCTCTGGGGGATATTAAAAGTCTTAAAAGTCTTAAAAGATATTAAAAGTCTTGGAAATCTTCTTATATTTTTCCCCAGGAATTCTTCTTATATCTTTCCCCTGATTGAAAAACCTTTTCTCAGATTTGCTTTGAAGTTCTTTGGTCTTCATGATAAAGCTCTTGTTTGGAAAGGCACTCACTGTTGGACCTCTCACAGACAGGTGTACTTAATCTGAAATAATTTGAAACACCTTAATTGTACATAGGTGGTCTCCAATCTACGAATAATTATGTGACCTCTGAAGACAATTAATGGCACCAGAGTTTATTTAGGTGTGTCTTAAAAAAAGGGGTGAATACTTATGCAATAAATGATTATCAATTTTTTTATTTGTAAATTCAATTGATTTTGATTCTATGAAGTAAGAAAATAAAATGTGAAAAATGCCAAAGAAAAAAATACTTCTAAAAATAAAATAAAATGACGAAACAGTGAGGACATGCATTTGCACTGCGCTGGAGAATTCTTGTACAAGCAATGACATTTTCACAAAGCTGGACACCAAATGGCAATATTGGGTAAAAAGAAAGGACTGAAGGCAAGAGTCTTACAAGTAGCACATCACGTTAATTTCACACACAGTATTATACACAGAAAGCTCTTGCAAGCATTCCTTCTTGTTTAAGGATGAGGAGTTGTCGAATCACAGAGAAATGCTGTTTTTCAGGGGGTACTGCATTGTCCCAATGTGAAACCCCCCACCCTTTCAGCCCTTTACACCTCCAAGGTTGTGTCCCATTTTGCCTCCTATGCTCTCATTCACCAACTCCCCTCTGCCAGCACTGCTCTCTCTCTCTCTCTCCCTCTCTCTCTCTTTATCTCCCTCTCTCTCTCTTTCTCTCTCTCTCTCCCTCTTTCTCTCTCTCTCTCTCTTCTCTCTCTCTCTCTCTCTCTCTCCCTCTCTCTCTCTCTCTCTTCTCTCTCTCTCTCTCCCTCTCTCTTTCTCTCTCTCTCTCCCTCCCTCCCTCTCTCTCTCTCTCTCTCTCCCTCCCTCTCTCTCTCTCTTTCTCTCCCTCCCTCCCTCTTTCTCTCTCTCCCTCTCTCTCTCCCTCTCCCTCCCTCTCTCTCTCTCTCTCTCTCTCTCTCTCTCTCTCTCTCACTGTAGGAGGTGAATCTGTGCGAGGGGGGGAGGTTTGTGGCTCGTCAACTTACTTCCAGAGTCTGCAAATGTGCAAGCTTCAGATTCTCATTTTGTAAATAATACTTTTTTCAAATTCCTTCTTGTTTAAGGATGGAGCGTTGTGGACTCGCAGAGAAATGCTGTGGTGCGTTGGCCTCAGCTCTCAGCTCAAACGCCTCACACCTGAGAGAGCTGTATCTGTCGGGAAATCGCCTGCAGGATTCAGGAGTGAAGCTGATCTCTGCAGCACTGGAGAGTCCACACTGTAAACTGGAGAAACTGTGGTAAGTACAGTGTGTGTTTCTATTTTAATTTAAACTTGTGATACTGTAATCAGTACGGCGTGTAGGTAGAGGGAAATAGAAAGAGAGAGTGGAATTTGAATTGTGTGCCACATGTGCTTTCAAGTTTTTTTATCATATTTTTAATTACAATTTTACAAAACCTTTACAACTCACCCTTTGTAAATCACTTATGTTTGAGAAGGAGAAAAAAACAACCCAAATATCTGAGAAAATAAACTAACATAAAATGTTAAATGGGGAAAAAAAAAAAATCCATGCTATCCATACATATCTATCACTGTCCATATCATCAAGTAGTGCTTACTTAAAATTAATGAACATTCCTTAAAAAGGTTGTTATCTCATCATTCAAATTTAAGTTGTTCTAACTTTATTTAGTGAATGTTTTCTACTCAGAAATGTCCATGCAAAAAGTAAACATACTTATTATAGTATATGCAACTCATTTTACTCAAGTTGGGGGAAATAATAAACAAGAACCACAATTCACAATTCAAACAGTTTATTTCGTAAACATCCTTTAAACTTGAATTTTGACATCATTCATCTCTCTTGATTCAGAGACCCAACAGTAGTGAGTGACGTCAAACCACTGTGACCCTCGGAGGTAAAAGGACAGTTCTACATTTTGGCAAACTTATGAACTATGCCTGGTTGTGGATCCAATATAAGTGCAAATATTGCTGACAGCATTATCAAAAACTTGCTACTCATAGTTCTCTGAATCAAGAGCTGTTTAACATCAATTTTCATTTTTTTATGATCTTGATGCTGCCATTTTGGTCAGTTTTGGTCAGTAGTGTGTTAGTGTGTGTGTATGTAGTGTTAGTGTGTGTAGTGTGTATGTAGCGTGTTATGGTGTGTGTAGTGTATTAGTATGTGTAGTGTTAGTACGTGTAGCCTGCTAATGTGTGTCTGTAGTGTGTTAAGTGTGTATGGTGTGTTAATGCGTGTGTGGTGTGTTAGTGTGTGTTAATGTGTGTGTGTAGTGTGTTAATGTGTGTGTAGTGTGTGAGTAGTGTGCTTGTGTGTTAGTATATTAGTGTGTATAGTGTTTGTACATGTAGTGTGTGTAGTGCGTTAGTGTGTGTTAAGTGTGTATGGTGTGCGGTGTGTTTTTCTGATGGGTAAATGGGTCAAATTGCAGAATTCCTCTAAAGTTTGACTATGCTGTTTCCCACCGGTCACAATTGTGACCAAGGATAAAACTTAAATTTTCATTAACTTAACCATCATTAAATGAAAAAAAACCATACAGTTTATATGTTAGGGAGGTCTAGGAGTAACATGCATGCACTTACTCTGGGATTAAACGGGTTAAACAGATCTAGATTCAGAGAACTATTAGTAGCGAGTTGAGTCAGTGACTTCAAACCACTGTGAACCTCACAGAGGTAGAAGGACGGTTCAACATTTTGGCAAACTCATGAACTATGCCTTTATGGTTGTGGATCCAAATTAAGTGCAAATATCGCTAACAAGCACTATCAAAAACTGTTAACATTCTGGGTCAGCTGAAAAGAATACACTCCGCAATATTCCAGCTCTCCAGACATGACAATCAACTTCAAAGACTGGAATAACACGAGCAGCAACCATCTCAGATGCGAGCTGATGACATTTAACCACGTAATCTAGGAAGAACAACTGGAACAGCAAGTCCATCACAGCACAAATGAGGTGTCCATGTTTGATTTTCAGCGATGAGGTTCAAAGGCTTTTCCTAGCAGCTTTTGCTTTAGAGATGTGACTTTTGGGCTGCTTTTCTGACCATCTAATTTCAGGAATACCTTCTGAAATACCTCACATGTGTACTTCAGCTCTCGTGGGTAGCTCAGATTGAGGGCATAGATGAGGCCCATCAGCAAAGCACAGGCCCTTGGTACATCCAACCCCTGCAGGACTTCTGTGCCCTCTATCATGACGGTCGCACTGGCTGGATCAGATGCTGTGCCGCTTTTGGTGACTAGGATCTTCATCACCCGACTCTCAAGATCTCCAATTTGGCCCTCAGAATCCTGAATGCAAGCATATCAGAAACAAATATCAGTATTCATTGTCATTAAGCTGGCACACTCAACCCCTAGCTACCTATGTTTGCTTTTTTTTTAACATAGTGGAAGGCAAATGCTATAACAGTGCTCTGGAGTCAAGAACAAAATGCTTTTACCGCATTTCCATTCAGGACATGTGCTTAAGTAAAAGAAAAGAAGTTACTTAGTTCCTGTGAATCACCGAGTGCAGAGCAACAGGCAGCAGCAAAAAAGAAACAAGGAGAGGGAAGGGAGAGGCAGATACTGGTGAATGATTAACAAAGACAGCATGAAAGGAAAGTTCAATTTTGCTTCAATTTCATAACTTAAATTTCACTCCTAGATAGAAATGTCTAACAACCAATTTATCAGACAATTCAAGCATGTCAATGAGCTGTGCTGTGTGTCAATGGGAAAGGTGTTGCAGGGGGATTCGGTTTTACCTACCACATATTCAAAAAGATGATCCTCGTTTTCCCCAAGGTAGACCACCAAGCAGCGAATGGCAACCTCTGCGAATTTCAACTGTGTTGTTCTGATAGAGAATTCAAAAAAAGAAAAAAAGGTCAAATAGATACTTTTTTTAGACAGTGGTTAGCTTAGTTTCTCCTATTGTAAATGTCAAACCATGCACCTTCAGAAGTTCCATGATTTTCTGGATCTTATATTTGGCAGCCCCTCCTCTTGACATCACCAACGGCATCAAACTTGGTATGCACTGGTCCAGATTTGCCATGAAAGTTGACTCCAGATTTGCTGTGGTGATTCTTTTATATTCTTCCTTGATCTGTGTGACACAAAAAGAAAGCAACATGGTATACGAGATATCAGAATTAAACTATCACTCAGTTGAAACCATACTCCTGCTTAATTGCCTATTCCAAATACAACAACAAAATTTAAAAAACAGCATTAACCTGTGCTGGAAGAAATAGAGCAGGCCATCGTTCCTTCAAGTCACTGACAGGTGGGGCCAGGGTGACAACTTCTTGTCTCGAATGGAAAAGGTCTTTTCCATTTTGTCATTGATGATCTGGGAATTATTTATCTTCTTTACCTCACTTAGAAGCTCCAGTCTTTCTTGTTCAAGGCTTTCTTCTGTTTCTCCTTGAGGAGGAGGTGGCAGGTAGTTTGCCTCACCCTTCCGAGCTTTCTTCACGTTCTTTGCAGGCGTCTTCTCATTGGCTTGCTTTTTTTGGAGGGAGTTAACATCAAGCTTGTCAATCATATGGTCTTGAAGAATGACACGAAGTGCAGCAGGTTTATTCAGATGATACGTTTGAACATCTGTAAAAGAAAAGACATTATGTGGATCTGACATAATATGTGAACATTGTAAACATCTTAGGTCTGAGATTTTGTTTGGCATACATTTTACATTTTTCTGAGTCATGATATTAGCAGAACCTCATTAAAGATTACAACATACCAGGAACATCAACATCAGTAACATCCAATTCCTCGTTGTATATTGCATTCAGCATTCTTTCAGCAGGGGAAATATTTCCTGAAAATGTATTGCATAAAGAGAAGAAAACAGCACAACAATACTTTCTTATTAGCTGCATCATATCATCTTTCTCTTGTAAAAATGTGTAAAATTTGCAGTCCATTGGTTAACTGTATGCCATTGAGCACAATGAGAGTTCGTACCATGTTCTCCTCTGTCTCAAGATCGCTTGTTGTTTGCGGTGACATCGGCCATCTTGTTTTGCTATCACTAGATAACACAACGACAGTGTGAGAAAAGCATCCTGACAACAATGTGAATCTGAACCAGAAATAAACTTGCATGAAATAAGGTAATAGTGTTTTAATCCACAAAACAGTTAGTAGTTAGTGTAGCAGTTTTTCCAAACAACTGAAGTGCTATGGTGGCCAAAGGTAAAAGTGATTGAGCAGTTTATTTCTTTTTGAAATTGGATTTTTTGATTATTGAGCCAGTGGATTGAAAAATTACACCGACTTATCTGAGTGGGCGAATAATCACTGAGTCTTATTGTAAAGTTAGCCATTACTTTAAATGTGCCCCAGATGTACTCTGCACACTTTGTTATAGGCGTGTAGTTTTTAGACCCGTTTTGAAATCTGGGAGTTTCATATTTGCAAATTTTACAGCACCAATTCATTGTGAAAATGTAGGCTATAATCCAGATTCGGTGAAAAACTTAGCTGGTGTCTCTAACGAAATGCTAAAATGGCGGTCCGAGTGCTCACCTTTCAAGCGGCATCAGCAGCCACGTGTTAATGCCTGGCGTCCCCGGCAGAGGACCTGACGTTGGCAGCGCAGCAATCCGGGTGAACAATGATACGCAGTCCCGAACTCTTCTCTCTCACAGTCTCTCACAGACTAAAAACGTGAAATTGAAAAGCAGACTGCAGCGGTTCTCTGCAAGCAGACAGCGTGTCTCGGCTTTCCAAAACGGCTGCACCTGGAGCCTCTCGTCTGGTGCTTGAGAGTCCACGCCCACGCATCTTATGAATTTCAGTATAAAAGCGTGCGTAATGTCAACTTGATATTTGTGTCTTGTTGGGCTGATACACCGTTATGCAATCAAATTACACATGAAAATGAGTATGGATCATTTTTTTATTTTCAACTTGGTTTAACTAGATGAATAAAGTTGGTTACTTAGTTAAACAAATATATGCTGCAAACTTAAATGTTTGTATTGAAATTGCATATTTATTTAAGTTGAATTTACTACCCCTTGCTTTATTTTTTAGAGTGCAATGTAACAAAGTGGGAAATTACTCATTGTCCACCATGGTAATTGCTTAATTTACATGCCTATCTATCCTAAGGTGTTCAGAGACTATACACATAAAAACCAAAACCAGAGCTGTTGCAGACCTCTCTGAATGATATTTATTTTTCTTACCTAGACTGCCAGTTTTTTCTTGTCCCTACAAAACATCAATAAACAAATCAAATCAAATCAAGTTTATTTGTATAGCGCTTTTCACAATAGAATTGTCACAAAATGCTTAACAGAGGGGGAACCCAGGCCTAGACCCCCCCAAAAGCAAGCTTAACGGCAACAGTGGCAAGGAAAAACTCCCTTGGTAGGGAGAAACCTTGGGAGGAACCAGACTAAAAAGGGGGGGAGCCCATTCTCTTCTGGCCGGCACAGGGTATGTCCAAAAAAAGACCATGTCATGGTCAGTCCAACGTGGCTCAGGGCTGAAAGACTTTGCCCCTCCTGAGTTAGGTAGTCAGTGGGGGGGGCTAAACCACGCGGAGAGGGTCCAGATCCAGGAACTGGGGTTGGCGTGGGGGTGAGGGTTGATGGGGGCAGCTCACACTTCTCACAGGATCTAGGGCTCGGGGGCAGGTGCCCCCGAGTCAGAGGCCGAGACAGAGAAGAAAACATGCAGTCAGAAAAAAAGCAGTGCTATAGCCAGTAGCATTATGTAAGAGCAGGGGAGCACAAGCATAGGAAATATACAGATAGCCCCAACAGGTGGAAGCTATGGCAGCATACCTATTAGGAGAGGGACAGAGAAAACACGCAGCCATGAGAGAGTTCCAAACAATCCACACCTGATCAAGGATAACCAGCATAACATAAGAACATAAGAACATAAGAATACATAATGATGAGAACGGGCCGTTCGGCCCATCTTAGCTCATCATGTCCTAATCTAAAGAACATCTAGTACTACATCTAGCCTGGCCTTGAATAGCCCGAGCGTTTCTGCCTCTACTACCTGACCTGGCAAGCTGTTCCAGGCATTGACAACTCTCTGTGTAAAGAAAAACGTCCTAATATCTGTGCGGAATTTGCCTTTAACTAATTTCCACCTGTGGCCTCTTGTTCTGCTGACCCCACTTATCTTAAAAAATCTTTGGTATTTTACTTTGTTAATCCCTTTTAGGAATTTAAAAACCTAAATCAAATCCCCCCTAAGTCTCCATTTGCTAAGTTTAAATAGATTGAGTGCCTTAAGTCTATCATCATAACTTTTACCTTTCATACCAGGTATCAGTTTAGTTGCCCTTCTTTAGACTTTTTCAAGAGCTTCAATATCTTTCTTGTAGTGCGGTGACCAGAACTGCACACAGTATTCTAAGTGCGGTCTGACAAAGGCGTTATATAACATTAATATAACCTCCTTTGATTTATACTCAATACTTTTTGCTATGTATCCCAGCATCCTCTTGGCTTTTTTCACTGCTGTAGCACACTGCTTTGATGCAGATAGGCTTTGATCAACTACAACTCCTAAATCCTTTTCAAATTGAACACCTACTAACCTTTATCCTCCCATAAAATACTCCTGTCTAATGTTTTTATTTCCCACATGCATAACTTTACATTTAGCAATATTGA